>QAXK01011900.1:0-12551 GCA_004335735.1 Chlorella sp. KRBP | reverse complement strand
CGCGGCATCAGCGGCGGGGAGCGCAAGCGACTGACGACGGCGGAGATGGTCGTCGGGCCGCAACGCGTGCTGCTGATGGATGAGATCAGCACCGGACTCGACAGCGCAACTCTGCACAGCGTCATCACGTTTTTTGTGACGGTAAGTTCATTCAACCAGCCTCCATAGCCATGCGCATGTAACAGTTGGCGGTGTGTGTTTCCAACATGCGTGCTTGCGTACTGGTATATCGCATGTTGCTGTCATGTTGAGAGACGACGCCAGAAACGCTACCTCTGAACCGTCGTCTGTATCGCACTGGTCTGCAGATGTCGCACGCGCTCAAGATGACGACGGTGATCAGCCTGCTGCAGCCGCCCCCAGAGGTCTTCAACTTGTTTGACGACCTCATGTACCTCTGCGAGGGTCGACTGCTTTATCACGGGCCCCTGGAGTGTGCGGTGCCGCACTTCACTGCCACGGGCTTCATCTGCCCCGTCCGCAAGGACGTGGCGAGCTTCCTGTTGGAGATCACCACACCCACAGGTATGATAAACCACGCAAAGCACTCATTCCCTCCTCTCACTCTCGCAACAAGAAGGCTGCAAACGTACCGTACGTGTGCTTGAGACTTGCTGGACTGTAGCGCATGGTGTCACTTTCAGGCAATCTGTACGCGTTAGATGAGCAGCCACACAGCTGCTGCCGCCCATGCTGATTGTGCTCTTGCTCAATGCTGTGTCTACGTTCTGCAACCATGTGTGCGTGTCTGGCTTTGCTACTGCTGTGCATGTGTTACAGGTCAGATGGAGTATGCAAGCAAGCAGCTGCTGTGTGCTGTGCACATGAATGGTGGCCCTGCAGCCCCTGGCGGGCTCCTGGTAGGACTTGACGAGATGAGCTCGCGCTACTGGGCAGAGAGCGCAGCAGGTGAGCGTGCAGAGCTAAACAAGCTGCAAATGGGCAAACCAGTTTCTGCTGCAAGTCAGATGTGCCTGAATGCTGAGCACCACAATCGTGGCAGGCCGTGTCGGCCCAGTTTGAGCAGCCAGCTCAGCTGGTGAAGCAGGAACGACCACAGAGAGACCGCATGTGTCTGTGGGTGCTACCGTGGGTGCTTGGTCTAGCAAAGCCATGTAAGAAGGTGAGTTTCCTTGTGTTGATGTCGCAGGCAGCAGCATGCTTGAGTCTCTCAGCCAGCCCTTCCCCAGGGCTCTGAGCCACCCTGCAGCACTGGAGCAGCGCAAGTACGCCCTGACAGCAATGCAGGTGAGGTCTGGTGCTGTGAATGCCGTTCAAGCGGCAATGATTGATGGCTCATTTGGCTGCTGCTGTTCTGGTCCCATGCACAATGTGTGTGCCTTAGGTGGTGTGACACATGACAAAGCGTCAGAACCCTACCATGTTCTCTCCCATGCTGCTGCTTGACTCCGTGTCTAATGTTATGTTTGCCGCAAACCTTGACCTTGAGTATGTGTGTATGTTTATGTGTATGTGTGCCTCAGGCGGTGCGTGTGGTGACAAAGCGTCAGATGAAGCTGGTGTGGAGGGACAAGGTGCTGCTGAGGGGCCGCATGCTGCAGGTGAGGCCTTGGACATGAACATGAACCCATTCAAACGTGGAAGAGGTGTAGAGGTTACATTTCATGGCATGAACGGCTTGCATCGTTCCCAGCTGCCATGGCTCCCTGCCAGCTGGCAGCTCACTGTCCTGCTGCGTTACCCAGCTTGTCGATTGTACCTGTCCACTGTGGCCCAGGCCTGGCGCATCTGACAATTTCTACTAAGCCCCGCTGTTGCCATAACGAGTTGCGCCTGTCGCTGTCCACTGCACTATGCGCAGGTGGTGGTGGTCAGCCTGATGGTGGGCTCCCTGTTCTTCAGGCTGGGCCACAAGGTCAACGACACCCGCAGCTTCCTGGGTGCTGCGTTCATGGCAGTGCTGTTCATGGCCATGGGCTCCATGCCACAGATCGGGGTGGTCATGGCACAGAAGGCTGTGTGGCTCAAGCACAGGGACAGCCTGCTGTACCCTGGCTTTGCACACGGAGTGGTGAGCACGCTACTGGGCTCTGCTGAGTTACCATAAAGCCTGCTGCAAATGTTTCCAACGCAGCATCCACGTTTTGCAGTGATGCTCAAGAGGTTGGTCATGGCTCTGAGGTAGCTGTGCCTGTCTTCCAAGGGAGGAGGCAACCCGTTTAGCCGCAGCGCTCTCATCTGCACGGTCCAAACACCGCACCAACCCCCAAAGCATATCCAGCTGCATCACTCTCATGCACACAGCCACTTTAGTGATCGTGTGCAAGCGTTCATGACCACACGTTCATTCCACATGCTCATGTCCATGTGTTCATGTGCATGTTCATGTGCAGGCCATGGCACTGAGTCAGCTGCCTGTGTCTGTCATGGAGGCCACCCTGTTCAGCTGCATCGTGTACCCAATGGTGGGCTTCCACTCGAGCTCAGGATACTGGATGGTCTTCTGGGCAGTGGTCACGGCCTGCAACCTGTGCCTGAGTGCTCTCTTCAGGTGGGTGGAGGGTTTTAGGGGATCACCTGGCTTACGCAAGGGTTTAGAGGCGGCCCCGGGTTTCTTTTGTTGCTGTTAATGAGATGCTGCTGGTTCCTTCTGGATTCCTTCATGGTTCATGGTTCCTTGATGCATACCAGGACAACACACTTTCTACCTTGAGGCATACCAGGACAATACAGCACTCCACTGTGCCACTGCTGCAACGTTATACCCCTTGCAGGCTGCTGGCAGTGCTGGCCCCCAACCCCACCCTGGCAGCTGCATACGGAGGCCTGGCGCTGCTGATCCTGATCCTGACCAGCGGGTTTGCAATAGTGAGGAACAGCATACCCTCCTACTGGATCTGGGCCTACTACATCAGTCCAGTAAGTGCGCACTTGTTTGCATCACTTGTTTGCAGGTTGAGACCACAGGCATGGGGTGTTTCTGTGTTTCATGTTGGGTGAGCTTGCCACTTCAGCCCGGCATTTTGAGCAGATGAAGGAGGTGTTGAGCGATCAGGTTCTGCCTTTACTGATGCCAATGGCATGCCATGTGCCATGCAATGCGTTGACAAACACCGCTGTCTCTTGGGCTGTGTGCTGACACCTGCGCAGTTCGGATACGCCCTGCGAGCACTTGTGATCAACGAGTTCACAGGACCAGACTGGCAGGCACGCGTGTGGGGCATCCCAGGTGCTCGTACACTTGGACAGGCAGCGCTGGTGTCGTTTGACTTCGCGACAAGCCGCGTGTGGATCACCTACGGCATTCTGTTCCTGTGAGTACACATAGACGAGCTGGGGTGCTTCGCTCAGTGACTCAGGCAGACGGCTTGCATTGGAAAGGTGTTCAGACACTGTCAAGACAGGGCTCATGCAGGACTAGTGGGCTGTTTTGACTTGGCCTTTTATTTCTGCACGGGTGTAAAATCAGGAGAGAGTTATGGGGCATGTGCTGCTTGATAGCTCGCAATACTGTGTCATCAGGCACTACATACGTGAGCAAGAAGCTAACTTACTTGCTATCTCCAACCTGTTCTTGCCTGCGTTGCAGGATCGGAGCCTACCTGCTGCTCAGCGCCTTGACGTGCGTGGCGCTCGATGTCGTAACGGGTCCGCAGCAGGTCGCGCGCCTGCCGGACCCAAACCAGCTGGTGGACGTGCGCGCTGCAGCAGAACAGCGCAGATCAATGGCACAGCTGCAGCTGCGGAGGGCTGCAGAGCGCGCAATGCGACGCAAGAGCACTTCGTCGCTGGGTAAGAACTGGGCCTTTTCACTGTGAAGTGGTTTTTCGAGCACCTTGCTGCTGGGGGTCTCTGGGCCACAAACCTAGAAAGAGTGACAAGGGGGGGACCGAGGAGGCCAGAAGTGATCAACACCCTACCCTCCCGTCAAAACCAGGCCGCCTGCCTCACGCAACCCCAACCCCCTGTCAGTTTTGGGTTCTTGGCAGGTGCTTCTCTTCACACTCAAGGCCTGAGGCAACTGCACGCCTTACCGTAAGGGGGTAGTACCCCCCAGCTGACTGCCTGAATCAACGGTACCCTCCCCCTACATGTGTAGGCCCTCCCCTGGCCACAGGTTGTGATGGACCGCTTCATCAGAATATATCAGAGTATATACGTTGCAGGCTGGTGTGTGATGCCATGCACATATTTCACACACGTTGCAGAGATTGAGGCAGCTTATGGAGGCAGCAACTAAGAGACAATTGTGGGGGTGCACTGAGAGGCACTTGTTCACCCGACTCACACTTGCATGCTTTCTCGTCTGGGGTTTTGATCACCTTAGATGCGCTGAAACTGCATGCGCTTGCAGGCGGCACCAGCATCATCAGCAGCATCGCGGCAAGCATCGCGGGCTACAAGTCCCGCAAGAACTCGTTAAGAGGCGGGCCAAACTCGTCCGCGGGGACCAGCGCTGTTGCAGCAGGCTCTTTCAGCGCACTTATGCCGTCCGTGACGTCAGCGCGTGGCAGGCGCGCGAGCTCACGCGCAAACTCTGCGAGCGGTGCACCAGGGGTGGGCCCAGCGTACGCGAGCTTGCACAGCAGGACGCTCACAGCCTCTGCAGTTGCAGAGAAAGGCGGCAAAGGCGAGGAGGGGAGCTTGCATGGAAGTGACTCGCTCAGTGGCAGCAGCGACACCAGCAGCAACTTTGGGGCCGAGTACCTGCCCGGTTCACTCGGGATGACCTTCGTTCCCATAACGTTGGTGTTCAGAGACCTCAGGTGAGCCTCACCGAGTTTGAGTGCTGGCCAGGGAGACCTCCCATCATCATTTTGGTGGTGACATTCATTGCGGAGTGAGTTGCTTAGCCCAGTAGGCTGCATGCATTATTTGCCCCTGGGTGGTCCCTGCAGCTGCTGGCGCCACTGTGTACAGGAAGCAGCAACAAGGCAGCAAGCAAAGCTGAATCGCAGCTCAAAGATCACCAACACTCACTGCTGCCCACCTTTGGACTCTCTCCACACATACAGGTACTTTGTGCCCAACCCCGCCTCCTCCAGTGCAGGCTGCTGGTCCTGGCTGACCGGCCAGACAGCACAGCCTGGCGACAACATCACAGCAGCACAGTCCTACACTGCTGGAGCACAGTCCTCAGGCACGAAACCTGAGCTTGCAGGTGCTTCAGGGGCTGCTGGGGCAAGCAAAGGCCCTTGGCAACACGTGCACTATGCCAACAGCCCTACTGCAGTCCGGCGCCGCACAAACTCCCACCCCGGCAGGGCCCACCCAATAAGCAGCAGCGGCAGCGGCTTCAGCGAGGCAAGCCGCAGCAGCAGCGGCGGCGGCAGCAGCAGTAGCGCCATACATGTGGACATCTTGGTGCCCGGCAGCGCTGCGGGTCCAAGCGGCAAGGCTGCTGCTGCTGCTGGGGGTGGTGGTGGTGGTGGTCAGTGTGACGTGCCGAGGGAGCTTCAGCTGCTGAAGGGTGTCAGTGGCTTTGCTGTCCCTGGGAAACTGATGGCACTGATGGGAGGCTCTGGTGCTGGTGAGTGGTGCCATGGAATTAGGTCCGACGGTACCTTGTGACAGGCCCTTTTTTGTGTGACGGTCTAAGTGCTTGTTTACAGGGGCTAAGTTACTTCAAGTCAGTATAGGCTATACTGCTGAACCTTTGCAACGGCAGGACTGCCTTCATGGCTGTGTCGCCTAACATTGTGCAGTGAAATGCAGGCAACACCACCTGGCTGTGTTGCTAAATGTGTTGCTAAATGTGTGCAATCACTTGCAGGCAAGACAACGCTGATGGATGTCATCTGTGGGCGCAAGACTGTCGGGCGCACAACAGGGCAGCTGCTGGCTAATGGTCTGCCCATTGTCAAGTCCAGCTGGAGCAGAGTGGTAGGCACCCACCTGCTTGAGAGTACTACCCATGATGGGCTGAGTTCAACTTGAGTCTTTGCAGTGCATGCACATCTGTGACCAGGGTATACAAATTGCATAGGGTTTGGCTCGTCACACCCGTGACTTGCACCACCATGTTGACAGGATGCGCTGCTGCGAAACGCAAAGCGCAGACGGCAGGGGTTGTTATGGTTGTTTGCAGGTTGGGTATGTGGAGCAGATGGACGTGCACACACCCGCACAGACGGTGCGCGAGGCGCTCTGGTTCAGCGGCAGGCTGCGCCTCGGTACTGAGGTGTCCGATGAGCAGGTGCGAACACAGCCCACTTGGTGTCAGACAGTTGGCCTCAAGCATTTTCTCACATTGCAGCCAGCCGCCGTCTTCATGACGCATGTTGGGGATCAAGTTTTCTCATCTGCAGCTGTCTGTTCCTCACATTGATGGTGAGCCTTCGGTACAATGCGCCTCTCAATCAACACGCCAAACTGAATACTGCTCCGATCGCTACCGCAGGTCCGTGCGTACGTGGAGCAGGTGATCGACACCGTTGACCTGACGGACCAGTCGTTCAGCCTGGTCGGCCTGCCGGGCGCAACGGGGGGTGGACTCAGCACAGAGCAGTTGAAGCGGTTGACGATCGCGGTGGAGCTGGTGGCGAACCCTTCCGTTGTATTCATGGACGAGCCAACCTCAGGTGTGGCTTGGTGGCACTTTCAGGGGTTTGGCTTTGCGGAGTTGGGAGCAGTAGTACTGCATTCAGTGCTGACTGAGCATCTGAGTTACATGCTAATATCCTCGCAATCATTGTGGCATTGTCACACGCTTCTGAATGTGACAACACTAACAAGCGTGACGGTGTGTGATGCGCACTGCTGTGTACAATGCTGCAGGACTTGATGGGCGTGCAGCCGCCATCGTGATGAGCGCAGTGCGCAACGTGGCCTCATCTGGCCGCACCGTCATGGTGACCATCCACCAGCCCAGCATCGAGATCTTCGAGGCCTTTGACACGCTGCTGCTGCTGCAGGTATGCCATGACTGCTGTGACTGCTGGCATCCTTCCTCCACATGGTGTCGGTTGCCAACCGTGGCGGTCCCTGTTCTGTCACAGTATGGCTGTGGCTGATGGTTGTAAAAATAATTTGAGTATATGTGTAAATACCCTGCAGGCTGCTGTCCTGGTAAGACGTGGACTTGAATAGCCCCATGCTATGCAGCCAGTTCCTGTGCGGTATGTAAGACTGCACCCGGCAAGCAGGAACACTCAGAACCGCAGATCCAGCTTGGCCGCATTGTAGCACATGTGTCTCCAACAGTGTCACACAGTGTGCATGACGTGTGTTGTTGTGTTGCTCTCATTGCAGCGAGGAGGACGCACCACCTACTTTGGACCCCTCGGCCCTGAGAGCAGCCTCATGGTGCCTTACTTCCAGTTGGTGCCTGGTGAGTGCTTGTGCCCAAACTCAGATTTATCTTATGCTTGACTTCTGTCATGATTTGCTCGCTCATCATGTCATTGACCACCGTTACATGCTGACTCAGCTAGTGACTAGCACCTGGTGGCCCAGTGGGCCAGGGACCCCGCAGGCACTGTGTTCCTCATGTGGTTGCTCATGATTGCTCGAACAAGACCTGTCTATGATCCCTGGCCAACGCCTTTCTGACACGAAAGTTGTACACTGCTACGCTGCTGTTGCACTGCTACAGGCACAGTACCCTTGCCGGCAGGGCACAACCCAGCCACCTGGATGTTGGAGGTCACTGGCGGCAGCATGGCCATTGCAACAGCAACCAACAACGTGGACTGGCCAGCCATCTACGCCAGCAGCAGCCTGGCAGCAGAGAATGCAGCGCAGGCGGAGATTCTGGTGCAGGCGGGGCTGAGGTCAGGGATGCAGCTGCACATGACGAGCATGTACGCGCAGCCGCCTCTGGTCCAGGTGAGCCACAGCCTATGGCATGTTTTGAAGTCCGCCAACTGAGTGAGAATGTGAATGTCGTTTCCATCTGGATGGTCTGCAAGCACATGCCCAGCTTCACTTTGGCTTACTACTGTAAAGTTCCTATGCTGCCAGCGGCTTCTGACTACTGCAATGTAGTCCACTGTGTGTGTCTTGCCGCACTGCCGCACATGCACGTACTGCCTGCAGCTGCGGGAGCTGCTGCTCAAGTACTGGCTGGTGTACTGGCGCACCCCCAGCTACACCCTGGCACGCTGCTTCCTGACGCTGTGTGTGGCCTTCATCTACGGCAGCATGTACTTTAAGGCGGCAGTACTGCCGAAGCCGTACGCGACGATGGGCAACGTCCAGAACATCATGGGCATCATGTTCAGCAGTACGAGCTTCCTGGGGATGACTAACCTCATGGCAGTCATGCCACTCGTGGGTGAGTGTTGTGGTGGAGGTGACCAGGTTGCCAATCAGTCTGTTGAAATGTTGAGTGACGCGCTTTGCACCGGTGCCCACTGCCAATTTTATAACTCATAATAAGACTGTCAGTCACAATCTTTGAATGTTACCAAGGCCTGAAGGTAGTGGCCCCAGTAACGGTCACTAGACTTGAAGGTTTCACGCACCAGGGCCTCTGCCAGGGCCATGATGGCCGCCAGTTGGCTCTCTGTGCTCCAGTCTCGCAATCACACCCAATGACATGGTCCTGCTGCTGCTGCTGCTGTACGTGCGCAGGCATGGAGCGCGTGGTGTTCTACAGGGAGCGTGGCGCACTGCCGTACGACCCCTTTGCCTACGGTGTGGCCATCGCTCTTGTGGAGGTTCCTTACCTCATCCTGCAGGTACGGGCCCTATGCCATGAGCTCAGGTGCAGAGCTGGGGGGCAGAGTACATGTGATCAGAATGCTTTGTTCAAACAGCGCCGAGGCAGCCATGTTGAAGTTATAATGATGCCCAGGCCCCCCAAGGCATATCGGTTGCGCTCACCATGATGTCGCACACTTCAAGGCGAGCTGGAGCATAGCCGCAGGCTGCATATGCGATCCGCCCTGTGGGTCAAGTGCGTCCGGCGTGCTCACCCTGTGTGCTGCATTGCTGCTTTTGCTCCTGGCAGGCGCTGCTGTTTGTGCCTGTAATCTACTCCATGATTGGCTTCAGCATGGTGGCAGAGAAGGCCTTCTACTACGGCATCCTATTCCTGGCAAGCATCAGTTTCTACACCATCTTTGGGCAGTTCATGGTCTACGTGACACCCAGCCAGCAGATTGCACAGGTACGGTTAGTGTTGCAGCGGTGGAACAGCGCACATGTGGAGCAGCAGATTGTTTTGCCTGCAGTCAAGCAGCCATCCACGTGCAGAAACTGTATGCAACTGAGTGCGAATACAGCTACCTATTTTGCGCACACTACGGTGTGCCTCTTGCGCTCGAGCTAGGGTGCGTCGAAATGGCACTCATCGAAACCCCGCTGCGCGCGATTGTGTGCCTATCCAGGTTGTCGGGTCCGGGCTCAACTTCCTGTTCAACATCTTCAACGGCTTTGTCATCACGTACTCCGCCATGCCGTACTACTGGCAGTGGCTCAACCGCTGCGTGCCGACGACGTGGGTGATTTACGGCCTCGGCGTCAGTCAACTCGGCGACGTGACGCAGCTGGTTTCGTTCGCCGGCCGGCGTGTGCCCGTCAAGGCGTTTGTCAAGGGCCTGTTCGACTACGAGTACGACATGCGCTGGTGGTGCCTCGCGATCGTGATTGTGTACGTGGTGTTCTTCCGCATCACGAGTATCCTGGCCCTGCGATACATCAACTTCCTCCGGCGTTGACCGGGCACTAACGCCCGACTGAGTGGTCCGCGTGTTGTCGTGCCGGTGGACGCTGTTGGACCCGAGTAGGAGATCAGGAGGCAGGGCAGCCATCTGTCTGGCCTGTCTTTGAACCATCGGTGCAGAAACAGCCGGCCCCAGCTGTCTCCTGCCAGCCTGCCAATGCCTGCTGTGCCGCCTGTGGCTTGGTATGCCGGCTGCAGCTGTCCTCTGTCTGCGGTGGCGCCTGTGGCTCTGTAGCATGGGTGTGGCATGATGCTTGGAGCGTTGACACCACGCCCCGGCTTTGCCCCTTATGGTCTGCTGACTTTTCTGGATGCCAGTGATCATGTGCAGCTAGAGATCCATGCAGTGCACTGTCCTGATGCTTCGCCCACCTGACCAAGGTGCATCCATAGACATGCACATGTGTACAGTGTTGTTGCACGGATGACGGTGTACACGACCAAGCATCAGCACCAAATCAACAGTCACTGCATGTGACGTACATAGCCAGAGCACTGCTCAGTGGGCCACTCAGCTGTGCCCTCGTATGAGAATGAGGCTCTTATGCATGGTCATTCTGTTGGTGTAGCTTCAAGCAGTGCTTTGTCCTAGAAGGCACGGGGGCTCTGCATTGGAAGGCTGTCCATCAGGCACCTGACGTCAGGCCAGAGCCGCAGCCAACTGGGGCCCCATCGACTGTCGTGCTGTAGACAACTTGAAATATAGTATTGAATAGCATTATGCTAGTAGTTTTTTAGCACCGTTGTTGAAATCCAACACCGGTGTGCCGAATTGGCAAACTGAGTTTGCGGCAAGCGTCTGGAAGCACTTATGTTGCAGAGCATATGTGTTTGGCAATAGCACAGGGAGTATGGTGGACTGGCCTCCCTGGCACCTCCCCACCGTGGATTGTGGACTGTCATGTGATTTGTTTCTGCCCTTGCCACCGTGGCAACAGCTTGTCTTGTGAGCTAGATGGAGTACATGTTGTCGATGTAGAGTGGTGTCATATGATATGCGTGCGCCCACGCAGAGACAACGCAAGCTTGATGTTCGGCGAAGAACACTAGAGCCACGGCTACCAGTTCCTTGTGGACTGACGGCTGCCGCAGCACACCTTGGTGTGCAGCGGAATGAAAGGGGTTTTCTACCCTTGGCTTGACACACGCAGAGAATCTGTTCGCGTTGCATTGACCGTTACCCAGGCCCACCAGCAGCACAACCACTGCGCAGTACTGGTCTTGGACAATCGGAGATTGGCAATGCATGCGCGCCTTCTGTGCTCGGCACTGTCTGCTTGCTGTTACAGTTGTTTGTGGCTTGCAAATGTATGCCTCCCTGTTGTGATGCGACCAGGAGCTACTGCAGCTGGCAGCAGCATGTGGGGGCCGTCACTATTTTTCTCTGGGGGAGTGATGCGGTGATATTGATACCACTCAGTGGTGGCCATATCCACTTGTAACACTCCAAAGCTTCGTGATTTGAAAAAGCCCTTAGTTTCACCACTGCTGCATGTTGCATCGCAAACATACGCAAGCCCTGCAGCAACCCGCTATTGCAGCTGCAGCACTGTTCACTCACGATGTGAAGACCATGTGGTTCACACCCCGGTCCTCAGCCCGCTGCTGCAAGCTCAGCCAGACCATGGGATTCAGACCCCGGCCCGTGTGATTCACACCCCAGCCCTCAGCCCGCTGCTGCAAGCTCGGCCAGTGCCTGCACCCGGGCATCAATCTGCAGGATGACGGCATCCTGACGACCATACAGCCCCGTAGACAGCAGCTCCGCCTTCTCCTTCAGCAGCCGCCGCACCTCAGCCATGGGGCTACTGCTGCTGCTGCCGGCCGCCGCCGTCGCTGCAGCTACTGCTGCTGCCGCAGCGTCGGCAGAGCCGTCAATGGCCGAGGAGGGAGCTCTCCGGCTGGCGAACCCCTGCGTATCGAGCTGCTGCTGCTGTGCTGCATGGCCAAGAGAGGCAGGGGCGGGTTGATCACCCTCACCAGGCCCCTGAGGGCCGTCTGCCGTGCGGGGAGGGTTGAGCATTGCTGCCAGTGTTGCCACCTCCGCAGCAGTCTGCCGAGCAGAGCGCTCGGCTGCCAGGCGCAGCCCCTCCATACCGCTGCTGCTGCTGCTGCCGCTGTCGGTGTCGCTGCCACTGTCGTCAGAGTCATGGCGTGCGTAGCCCCGTAGTTCCTGCGGCTGCTGTTGATGGTGACAGTGGTGGTGATGGTCGCCATGGTGCTGGCGGCTGCCGTGCTGTTGCAGCTGCGACCTCCTGTCTGCTGCGTGTTGCTCTGGCTGCCACTGCTGGTTCTCTTTGCCTGCATGCAGCAGCCGTGACACAAGTGTGTGTGCACTGTGGCAATTGCCGAGTGGAAAGATTGCCGAGGATCAACATGATGGGATGAGTCGTGGGACAGTCGGGAGGCACAATGCGGACACTCATTGATGCAGGGCAGTATGTCGTCAAGACGTACTGAGCCCCGTTTGGCAAGCCACGGAACTCAGAAAGCAGTGCTCGGCATTGCATTGCTGCATCAACCTGACAAGGAGACATGAGCAACATGGTGAATGGATGCGCTGCTTGCCTCTCCCAGCTGTGCACATACAACACCCACGTCCGCTGCGCCCATGCTTGCTTCTGTGCTGCCGGTGAGTCTCCCTGTGCCTGAAGCCGCCCCCCCTGCTGCTGCTGTCGCTGCAGCTCGGCGAACCAGCGTCCCCAGCAGCAGCTGCTGCTGCTGCTGCTGCTGCTGCGTGTCCCGGCCCACCCCATGGCCCGAAGGCAGCGTCGTCTGCAGCAAATGCTGCGGCGCGTAGCTGCCCCAGCTCGTCCCGCAGGGTAGCAAGCTCGGCTTGCTTTGCGGCTGCCAAGCTGTCCTGCTCCCGCGCCAGTGCTGCTGCCAGCTGCTGCTGCTGGTGCTGCAGCAGGTCCTGCTGCTG
>QAXK01011894.1:0-10364 GCA_004335735.1 Chlorella sp. KRBP | reverse complement strand
GGGGATGGGATGGGATAGGATGCCACTGCCATCCACGCAGCGCATGGAAGCGCACTCCTCAAAAGAAATGATGCTCGCGTCAATGCAGCAGATAATCGTCATGTGCACCTTCTGCATCGCACTCGCTGAGAACGCTCGGGTACACGGGTGATCACGCCATGATGGAACCGCGTTGCCTGGTTGGGATGCCCTTGCCGTGCCTTTGCGCTCACCGCATATGCATGCGGTCGGCTCGCTGCGCTGGTGCGCCTCCGTACTTGCACAAGATAACGTCAGGGATTGCAATGGTTTGACACCACACGCCGAAAGGGTAGACAGCGTCGTCAAGAATATGGTACAGCGCTCAACAAGACACAGGTGCCAAGCGCCCTGGCGGCGGCCGATGCACAGCACCAGCACTCAAGCAATAAAACCGTGCACCCGGTGTGCCGTTATGCTCAGGCGTCATCGTCATACAGCCCCGTCACGCGTCGAATCTCCCACACCGTCACCTGCACGACCACACGTTGGACAGCGCCAACGAAAGCGCAGCGGTGGTTGACTCTTGCACATGCTCTGGCACCCCCACAAGGAAGGGCTTGGCACCCTCTCCCTGCTCACCTGGAGGCTGACACCCGAGCGCGAGCCGTCCTTGGCTGTCCAGGCGTCCTGCCGCACGCCGCCCTTCACTTGCACAATCGAGTCCTTTGGGAACCGGTCGGGCATCTCCTCGGCGGCAGCACCCCACGCCGTCAGCTGCAGCCTGCCGAGCTCGGCAGCAATGGCAGGAGGTGCAGCAGGTGCAAGCAGCGGCATCAGCAGGTGGTGGAGGTGAAGGAGGAGGTGTTTGCATGCGCGGAAGCTGCAGGCGTTGCGCATGGCAGGCTCGGCAGCTGGCACGCCCAAATGAAGTGAGCGAGGCTCATGCCTGCTCCGCGCTCGAGGGCAGGAGGCAGCTGCAAATGCATCTGGCGTGCCTGCCAACTCACCTAATGGTGGGGAAGATGCCTCCATGCGCTACCTGCGCCTTGCTCTCCCCATCCTCCTGCTGCTGCGCCTCATCCCCCACGTCATGACTTTCTAGAGTCTGGAGCGTGGCGTTGGCGACGGGCGTGGGGCCCTGCGTTCACCACGTGGCGTGAGTGCGTGCCACTTGCAAGGCATTCCAGGCGCGCCAGCCCAGTCCTCTGCATCACCCAACACCAAGAGCCGTGGCCGCAGCTTGTTGAGCCGTTCCCGGCAAGCGGACGGCCCAAAGGTCACAAACACAACAGGTTCTGAAGCAATGGCAAGCACAGGCACACACCAAGTGTGTGCACAGCGCAAGGCTGTGCTTCGACACGTGCACAGCTGCAACGGGATGTGGAGCACGGCACCCGAACACACTCACCCTGGGGCTGGTGACGGCTCGCACGCGCCAGTCAGAAACCAGGCGTCCGACGGCCGTGATCTCCCGAGTGGGCAGCTTTTCCCACTGCAGGGGTGCCTCCTTGTCTTCCGCCAACGGCTCAGCTGCTGCGGCGGCCGTGATGCGCCGCTGGCCCACCAGCTCGCCATGGGCGCCTCCCCGGATGCTGGCAGCAAGCCCAGCCAAGCTGCGGAGGGCAGCAGCTGCCGTGTTCCACCGTCCTGCCGCTGCGCACTGGCGCAGCATGCTCGGCAGGGCCGCGACACGAGCTGCGGCAGAGCGGCACGCAGTCGGGTGGCGCCCGATCGTCGACAGTGCCATGCCGCTCCTCTCGAGTTTGTGGCGCGGAGGCGAGGCGCACCAAAAAACCATCCGCACGCCCTGATCGATCATGCACGGGGAGGAGAAGCAGAACAAGCAGCAGCAGAGAGCAACAGCAGGATGGACAGGACGCCAGAGTGGTTGCCAGCGGTGGAGGTGGCGTGCCGGCACCTGCAGCTTCCTCCGGTGCGAAAGCGTGCACGCCAGGTGCAACGCGCCCACACGCAGCAGCTGCACGCCAGCACACCCCTGAATGCGCTCGTGCTCGTGCAGGAGCGTAGCAATGCCGCCAAGTCAGCCGTGCTCATGCGCACGCGGCGACCGCTGGGCCCCTTCACGCAGGCAGCGCTGGCCGTGGTGCGTGGCCTGCATCGTGGCTTGCTTGCAGACGTCAACTGGCGCAGCAGCCGGTGTGCACAGCTGCCGCGCTTCACATTTCACTGCACCTGTGGCGCACCGCGCAGAGGTCGGGTATCCTGGAGCTCAAAGCCTTCATCTCCACGCACCAGGAAGGCTACCAGCAGACAGGTGCGCCGAATGGCTGCGCTCCTGCTCCTACTGCACACCATACGGTGCGGCACTCTGGCGGGACGCGATGCTGTCCCAGCTGTGGCGACGTGCCGTGCTCGCAGCGGTGTACAGCGAGCGTGACAAGGACGAGATCGAGGCTGAGGTCAGCGCCATGGTCAAGGAGTGCACGCGCAGCGTGGAGCAGCTCAAGAACAGCGTGCTGGCGCACCAGCAGCAGCAGCAGCAACCGCACCACCACCATGCGTCAGCAGGCGCACAGCAGAGAGGAGGGGGCGTCAACGAGCAGACGTCAGCGCACCGGCACGGCGTGGTGCGTGGCATGCTGCTGCTTCGTGCTAAGGGAAGGCTGTTTCCACACAGTGCCACGCCGTGGGTGCACAGAAAGACTCTATGCAAAGGCGGCGTTTCACCACACGTGCTGCACGACGTTTGCGTCCGCAGGTCCTGTCGCTTGCAGAGCAGCTAGCAGCAGTCACGGGGCGGTTTGACAAGCACAGGGCGCAGCGCTACCAACAGCTCGCCGCCTCCACCCCCGCCAGGCAACTCGCATCAGCCACACCACCAGGCGTGTACACTCCCGGCGGACCTCACAGCAAGCGGCCGGGGGCAAACGGCAGCCTAGGCAGCAAGGGCAGCGCAGCGGCGGCGGCGGGGGGAGCGTCTGGGGGCGGGGGTGGGCTGGTGCAGCGGGGGAGTGATGCTGTGGGCAAGGTCACGGCGTTGGGAAGTGTGATGCTCACGCGCGTCAAGGGTGTGACGGAGAAGGTGATAGGGCGGGCGGGGCAAGCGGGGGCCTGGCAGCTGGACGCGGGTGGGGGGCTGCCATCGGACTCTGACCCCCCTGGGCCGGCACAGCAGCAGCAGCGGGCGGCGCAGCAGCAGCAGCAGGCGGTGATCGAACGGGAAAATTTGGAACTGGCGGTGAGTGCGCGTTCACAGCGGGGGAGTGGCACAGGATGGCAGGATGTGGTGCTGACGCACGGCACCACATCATCAAGTGAGGTGTCAATGCCCTGGCGTGTTCAGGCAGGCACCTGGCTTCAGCCCACCCACAAAACGTGTTGTCCCGTGCCGCTCGCTAGTGATGCCATCCTCGTGCGCGCGTCACCCTCATGCAGGCGCACCTGACCACCACTGCGCTGGCCGTGCACACGGTGGAGCGCACGGTGCGGGAGATTGCCACGCTCAACCAGCTCTTCTCCACAGCGGTGCTGCACCAGGCCGAGGCCATCGAGACCATCTACAACAACGCAGTGGACGCCTCAATGGTGCGTGCCGGTCTGTGTAGCTTGCAAACAGGGCAGCAGAGGGCTGCTGACGTGGCACCGCGCTGGGGCGCAGGGTGCTGGGGCCCTTCCGGCGTGTGTGTGCCGCTCGCGAACGCGGGGCAGTCTGCCATCGCGTCAGGGCCTGCGTGTGCCTGCCGCCACGCCTGCCAGACGTGTTCCCCCTCACATGCGTGCCACATGCAGAACATCAAGCGAGGCAACGTGGAGATCCGCAAGACCATTGAGGTCAACCGTTCCACGCAAAAGTACATCTTGGTGCTGCTGCTGGCGGCCACCCTCGGGGTGCTGCTCCTAGACTGGTACGTGCGTGGAGGGAGCCTGGCTGCTGCGTGCTGCTCCTACCGCTTTCGCTCGCCGTCATCTCACCTACCACATGCTCCTGTCGTTTGCTGCTTTGCAGGATGAACAGCTGAGCGGCTGGGATGGCGCTTGACGGGAGGAGAAGGCGCTTGACGAGTGGCGTGGATGTGGTGCCTCACCCGCCCTGTGGCGTATGCACACACATGTGTGCCTGCACACGACACTGCAAACACCCTGCTGTCAGGACTTACCCTTGGCCTGCAGCATGCCTACGTCATGCATGTGCGCGGTACTGCAGTACAATTGATGCGGTACTCCCAGCAACCAGGAGGACAGGGGGGCATGGCTCAAGCCTTCAACTGCATTGCTCTTACTGCCCACGGCCCGGTCGAACGGCTTGAGTGTGCCCGAAAAAAGGACCCCCCTGCCCCTCCGCACAGGAGCTGAGCGGGGAGTGGCAGGGACGTGGATGCCTGCTCATCCAGCCTAGCCAATCCTGCAGTGGGGCTCTCCTGGCGGCTCTCCGCTCGGTCACAGGTCCATCTCCACCTTCTCACTCGTTCGGGCTTCGACTCCGCGCGGGCAGCGGAAGGAGCTACTTTGCGCAAGGGAACTCAGTCGCAATGGCCATGCTGTCCACCAAGCAGTCGCTGCAGGGCCTGCGCGCCCCCGCCTGCCGCAGGGCCACCCCCGTCAAGGTGATGATGGCGCTCGAGCTCGGCACAGGAGGGCGCCAACAACAATCAGCCGGCGCCGCTGCGCGATGCGTCACCAGCAGCTCCCTACACGCCAGCGCCGGAGAGCAGCGCTGGAACGGGCGAGCAGATGGGCTCGTCGCCAATTGGCGCCCCATCACCCGCTCAGTAGCCCCACCACGCTCGCTTGCGATTGCAGGGTGCCCGCGCCGTGCGCGTGTTCGCCAGCGCGGACCGCCCACTGTGGAACCCAGGGCAGCCAGCGCCCGCGTGGCTCGACGGCTCCCTCGCGGGCGACTATGGTGCGCGCAGCAGCGGGGAGGAGGATCAGCGGGCCGCGCAAACAGGGATCAGGCGATGCAGGTGCAGCGTGCCGAGCCAATGGCGGCTCGCTGACGGGCGAGTGATGAGCGCGCTGCTCGCAGGCTTCGACCCCCTGCACCTGTGCGAGGAGCCCGAGAACCGCAAGTGGTGAGCCTGCAGCAGGGCGCGGAGCAGCAGGGATGGCACGCAGGAGCGGGCTGCAGCCGTGATCTGTGGAGCAGCGGGGGGGATGAGGAGGATGGGGCCGCACGACGCGAAAAGACGGCGGCGGGCCAGAGCGCGTGGATGTGCTTGATGTGGGTGTGCAGGTTCGTCCAGGCCGAGCTGGTGAACGGCCGCTGGGCCATGCTGGGTGTGTCTGGCATCCTCTTCACCTCGGTGAGCGGGCGGACATCGTGTGGTGTGGTTGTGCGGCTGGAGGTGGCTAGGACGGATCAGGTGTTCTGTTCTCTCTCAACCTTCTCAAGGGTGTGGCACGGCATGCGCTCTGCTGCAGATCGGTGCCAAGGCTGGCGCGCCATTCCCTGACTGGTACGACGCCGGCAAGGTCGCGCTGGACACCTCCCCCATCGGCCTGGGTGCGTCTGGGCACGGCACAGCTGCGGTCTCTCCTTCTCCAGCCTCACAGGCCGTTGAGCTTGGCAAAGCAGGCTGCTGTGGTGATGTGGTCACAGACCTGACGCTTCTGCAATGGGTCACGCCCGGCTGCAGGCACGATGATCTTCACCGAGCTGCTGCTCTTCGGATGGGTGGAGACCATGCGCCTGTACGACCTCCGCAACCCAGGCAGCCAGGCCACCGGCCAGTTCCTGGGCGTCACCGACGGCTTCAAGAGCAAGGAGAACGGCTACCCAGGTGCGCACCCGCGGGATGGTGGGACATGCCTGCATTATTGCGGGCGCTGAAGTGCAGGCGTGCTGAGCAGCACGCTGAAGTGTGCAACGGCGCTGTTTGTTGCAGGTGGTCTGTTTGACCCCTTCGGCTTCTCCCGCGGCGATGAGAAGGTCTACCAGCAGTACAAGACCAAGGAGATCAAGAACGCCCGCCTCGCCATGGTTGCCTTCGTCGGTACGTGTTCTTGTGCTGTTAGGGGCCCAGGTGGTTGAAGCGAGGCACGGCCAAGGTGGAGGCAGACGTCTGAACATGGATCTCACACCTAGGCTGCGTTTGCGTTGGCTCCTGTCGTCCTTGGCTGCAGGCTTCATCGCGCAGCACCACGCCACCGGCAAGTCGCCCATTGACAACCTGATTGACCACGTGTCCAACCCCACCAAGGTGACCTTCGCCACCAACGGCGTGTCCGTGCCCCACTTCACTGAGTTCAACTAAGCAGCTTGCCATGGGTGTGGCCGTCGCGGACTCCGGCGCACTTGCTGGCGTGGCTGGCGGCGGCAGTGTGAGGGCCAGAGAGGCGCTGCTGTGGCGCAACAGCTGGCTGCTGGCGCATGGCCATGGGCAGGCGCGCAGCAAGGCTCCCGCAGGAACGGCTGCGTGGTGCCTTGCTCCTGCTTGCCCGTGACTTGGATGTGGAGGGCCAGGGCGGCGGCTCCTGACTGCCGCGCCTGAGCTGCTGCCTGCCATGCGTGTGGGTGTCCAGGGAGTGGCGTGGGGCGGTTTTGCTCCCTGGCGGTTTTGCTCCCTGCCTTCTCCCTGGTAAGGAATGAGGATCGCTGCGAGCCAGTGCCTTCATTATCTGTCAGTGTGGTGCTCGTCGCTCTGCTTGCGGCGGTGCCAAACAGTTGGGATGGACTGCACGGTGTCCTGTACCCCGTGCAATACTGGTGGCTCATGATTGATGCCCGGAGGAAGGCAGTACGGTTGCACGCGGAAGGGATGGTCAGCACAGCAGTGGGCATCTGGAAGGGCGTGGCGCCTGCAGCAGGGCACACTGTCGCTGGCGCTTTGAGGCATGCTGCTGCGGGTGGTTGTCTGTTCTACGGGTGAATCCAGGGGTCGCAGCCGCCGGGACTGGGCTGGCTCACAACTGGACGTACTGGTACTCGGCCTTGTTGTGCATGACCAGCTTCTGGTCGACAAAGTAGAAAGAGTCGGACTTGTGCGCAAAGGGGTTGGACACCTGCAGCGACGCACACAGTGAGAGAGAGAGGCCCGCAGGAACATGGCCGCTGAGAGCGTGGGCAACGCGCACAGCGACGTGGCCATCCGACGGTTCGGGCCAAGCAGCACACGCCGATGGCACAGGCAGCGAGGTGTGGTGATGCTGCTGGCTGGGTGCACGGCACGCTAGTGAGACCTCCCCTGCCCCACCCGGAAACTCACGTAGTCGGCCTTGGCCGCAGGTGAGTACTCTGGCACGTCGTAGATGGCCTCCCAGGTGTTGACGCTGTTGGGGATGCAGAAGCCAAACGTAAAGTCGTATGTGCGGATGAGCTTGTTCTGCGAGTGATGATGCGCCGCGAGTGTCCTCAGTGTGTGGGCTCAGCCATGGCCCACACACTTGAGCAATGGGACAGGACCACGGGTGGACCACCTCAACCCCTTCCTCCAAACGTGGCGCCGACGCGCTGCGGATGCGAATGAGGACACCCCGCTGGCAGGTGGGCAGCACGCACAGCCCAGGACGATGCTGCGCTGTCCCCGCCATTCCACCGCCAGCTGCCTTCCCTTAGCACACCTTGAAGTAGTGCAACTCTATCATCCTGAAGCTGTTGAGCGGCTGCTCCCCGACCTTGAACTCCAGCCTGCGTGCACGACATGCGGGACTCACTCACACTCTTGCCTGAGCACCTCCTGCACTGCTGCACTGCGTTCCTGCGTGCCTGGGTGCATCCTCGTGCGGCATCGCAGGCGCCGGCACACGCACAGGGTGCGGATGGTGCGGTAGTCGAGGAAGTGCGCTGGGAACGAGTACTTGATTGAGCGCACGCGCTCCTCGTACGCTTCAAGCGTCATCGGCGGTGGCTCGTCCGCGCCATCGGAGCTCTGTGGGGCAGTGGGCACGCACATCAGCCACTGGCGCAGCAACTGAGCCCACGCACAGCGCAGCTCACGCCAGAACCAGCACCGAGTGCTGCATCTGGCCTTGGCGCTGCGTGTGGCGCTTGATGGAGAGTGGTGTCCGACAACAGCGAGTCCCAAGAACGCGCACCAGGTACACTGGCTGCCCGGACTCGTAGTCCCGAATCTCGAACTTCTGGAACTCGATGCCGAACGCGTTGGCGCTCAGCGGGCACAGGTATCCTGCGCGATGGGATGGCACATGCGTACGAGATGCAGCCACGCCACGGCACGCGCGATGTGTGCACCCAATGGCGCCTGCACACACCGTCTGTAGGCTTGGTGAACTTGAGCACCGCGTCGGGCGTCACGTCCGCTGCAGTCATGGCTCCTGTGTCGCCCCGTGTGTAGAGCACGCCCCGGCTCGCTCTCAGCCAAGCCTGATGTTGAAGTCAAGCTGTGGGTGTTGAAGTTTCAACGAGCACGGTCCCCCAGGAATCGCTGCTCCTCCTCCTCGCGCATGGACAATGTAGACCCGCGCTCGGCCCGCACGTCCACAGCAAGCAGCAAAGTGCAGCAGTCACGATGGCACCGGTTTCGCGGTACACGCTCGGTCTGCTGGCTCGCCGTCGGCTGCTTCCTGCCTGGGCGCAGGAGACCGCCACCCTCTGCAGCGCGTCCGATCGGCAAGCAGATGGAGCAGCGCCAGCAGATCAGGCATCACCCTGCAGCCCATCGGGGCGAGGCTGGCACAGAGCATGCGGCGGCACGCACCGCCGGAGCATGGCCACCACGTCGGCAGCGGCCGCGCTCGATCCAGACACAGCTCAGCAGCAGCAGTCAGGCGCATTGCAGATAGCGGGCAGGGGCAGAGCACGGCAATCCAGCGAGGACTGGACGCAGCACACGCGCACGCAGTTCAGCATCCGCCCGTCGCTGCTCTCGCCCCTGTACTCCACCTTCCAAGGCGAGCGCCGCAAGGAGCAGCGGCGGCAGCTCATCTCCAACCTTCTAGACGCGCACATGCTCCTGTCCGCTGAGGTGGACGGCCTGGATGCGGTGCAGGTGCGCCAAATGGCTTGTGCGCGCCTGAGCGCCTCCACCACCCCTCCAGGCCGCGCGCACAGCAAGCTAGGTAGGGGCATTCCGCGCCACTCACGCACGCGCAATGCATGCATGCACCGCCCGCTTGCAGGTGGAGAGGACGGCACAGCACCGCGCCGCCTCCCTCCTCCACCTCTCGCGCGACTTGCTGGCCCTCTCCTCCCAGCGCACCAACACGGCGCAATGCGCCTCCAAGGCCAGCATGCTAGGGTTCTACTCGCTCATGGAGAAGCACCTGGGCGCCAGCCAGCAGGCGGCGGCGGCCACGGCGGCGGCACCGGGCGTGAACGCGCTGCTGGCGGGCGGTGGCGGGGAGCAGGAGGAGGTGGATGACGCGCAGCTGTTTCATGACGTGGCGCACGGCAGGGTGTCGGTGTGGGACGCGTGGCGGAGGCAGTTTGTGGACAGGTGAGCGCGCCGACCTCTTACGGGTTGCCTCTAGGTGCCCTTCACCTGAAAAGCTTCACTCCGCTGGTGCTGGACACCTGAGGAGCGACAGGGCCCGCCTCCACCTCTGCTTGGCGTTCCCTCGCTGCCAGGCTGGCTGCCCACCTGCTTGCATTGCTGCTGCACTCGTTTGGCCCCACGTGACACACACACCACCGCAGGTACGCTGGGGCGCCCTCCCTCCCTGCGCTGGACGAAATCTACGTCACTGAGCTCTCCTCCTCCGCAACCTCCTCTTCCTCCACCTCATCAGCAGTAGCCGGCAGCACAGCAACAGCGCAGCGCAAGTCCCTGTTGGGCCGTGGCCCCTTGCTCCCACTCGACCTGCTCGACACCAACGACCGGCCGGGGGCGGCGGCAAGGGCGGCCGAGGCGGCGGGCCTGGAGCGGGAGCAGCAGCTGGTGGCGCTGGCGGGAGGGTTTGAGAACCCTGCTCAGGGCGCCCGCATGGACGTGTCGGGGACGGTGCTGGCCGAGGGCAAGCGCAAGACGAGCGTCGCCAGGGTGAGATGACGGGGGCACTCACGCTGCAAGGACGGAGAGTCGAAGGATGACCCTCGGGTTGTCCTGTTTGATGGAGGTGCACTGCCTCTGCCCTCGTCCTAACGCCACTGCGCGCCATTCTGGCGCGTGTTGCAGGTGTTGGTGCGCGAGGGCCAGGGGCTCATCCTGGTGAACGGCGACCCGTACGACGCCTTCTTCCCAGAGCTGCTTCACCGCGCCGCCATGCTGCAGCCGCTGCTGGCGCTGCCGCGCCTGGCCACCGCCTTTGACGTGGAGGCATCGGTCCAGGGGGGCGGCAAGTCAGCACAGGTGGGTCAGACACTCAGTGGAGGTGGCAGGTCCACACTAGGGGATTGTTGGAGGGGCAAGATGGCGCGCCGTGTTGTGGTCGACGTCGTGTGTGTGTCGATATTTTCATCTGTTTGGGCGCCTCGGCAGGGCCGGAGCCCACTACCGGGCGTATCAGATGTCTCGCAGCACTCAGGCACGCGAGCCAACGGCTGT
>QAXK01011885.1:0-13581 GCA_004335735.1 Chlorella sp. KRBP | reverse complement strand
GCAGCTCATCCTTGCGCAGCACAGCAGCCTGCAAGACCGCCAGCTGCTGGACAGCCTCAGCAGCAGCTGCTTGCGCCTCGTCCAACAGTTGCTGCTGCTGCTGCTGCAGGTTGTTGTCAGGCGCAGCTTCAGCCTGCACCTGAGGCACCTGTTCCAACAACATGATGGCTGCAGCGTGCGGCTGCTGACACGGCTGCTCATGGGCTGCTTGAGAGGCTGCTGGCATCTCATGCCCTCCTGTTTGCTGCTGCTGCTGTTGCAACTGCTGCTCAAGCTGTGCCACCTGCTGCTGCCGCAGCTGCAGTTCATGCTCGTGCAGTGTCACCTGCTGCTGCTGTAGCTGCACATCCTGTTCGAGCTGTGCCACCTGCTGCTCAAGCTTCGACACCTGCTGCTCCCTGCTGCCCAGTTGGCTCTTCAGGCCCTCCAGCTGCTGCTGCTGCTCCTGGAGCTTCTGCTGCTGTTGCTGGAGCTTCTGCTGCTGTTCGGCACGCTGCGTCAGTGCCGTTGCTGCTGCAGCTGCCAGGCCCGCACCCTGCATCAGCTGCTGCAGCTCTGCCAGGTTCCTGTCCTTGCAGGACACTGCTGACTGCAGCTGCCCGATCTGCTGCTCTGCCTGCTCCACTTCATCGAGCAATGACTGAACGTGCTCATCATTTTCACGGTGTGCAGTTTCGAGTGCAGCTGCAGCGTCTGCTGCGGCTGCCTGTACCTGCTGTTGCTGAAGCTGTGCTGCGTCCAACTGTGCCTGCAGTTGTTCCACCTGCTGCTGCAGAGCCGTTGGCTGGGGTTCCTGCACCTGCTGTCTGGCTGTTGCAAGCTCGTTCTGTGCCTGCAGCAACTGTTGCTGCAGCTCTGCTGACTCCTGCTGCAGCTGCTGTACCTGCTCAGCAGAGGTTTCAGCTGCAGCTGCAGAGTCGGCCTGCAGCTGCTGCAGCTCCTGTTGCACGGCTGTCAGCTCTTGCTGTGCTGCTGCCAGCTGCTCCACAAGCCCGTGTTGCTCCTGCACAGTGGCCTTGGCTGCAGCAGCTTCTGCATCTAGGCTCTGCAGCTGCTGTTGGGCTGCTAGCAGCTGCTCTTGCAGTTGCTGGCTTTCCAGCGCAGCCATGGCTACAGATGATGCATGAACCTCCTGCATCTGCTGCATCTGCTGCTCGTTTGCGTGCAGCTGCTCCTGCTCTTGCTGCAAGTGCTGCTCGTTGGCATGCAGCTGCTCATGCATCTGCTGCATTTGCTGCTGCTGTTGTTGCAGCTGCTCCTGCTGTTGTTGCAGCTGCTCCTGCTGTTGTTGCAGCTGCTGCTCACTTGCTTGCAGCAGCTCCTGCAGGTGCATCAACATGTCTTCAGCTCGGTCGAGCTGAGCTGCTCGCTCTTGCAGCTGCATCTGCTGCTCCCCTGCAACATCTAACTGTGCTTGAAGCTCCTGCACCTGCTGCTGGTGCTGCTGCTGCAAGGCTTCCATCGCTGCTGCATGCTCGCTGCGCAGCTGCTGCGAGCACATGTCGAACGCTGCTGTCACTGCAGCAGACTGGCTCTCCTGCTGCTGCTGCAGCTGCTCCTGTACCACTAGCAGCTGCTGAGTTGCCTCGAGATGCTGCTGCTGCAGGGCGGTACACTCTGACCTGACCATTCCAGCCTGCTGCTGCGCCTCCTGCAGCTGCTGCTCCAACTGCATTAAAAGCTCATCCTTGCGCAACACAGCAGCCTCCAGTTTCTGCACCAACCCTGATTGCTCCTGGTGCCCGCTGGCAGCAGCTGCTGCCAGCACAGCCTGCACAGCAGCAGGCAGTCCAGCTGAAGCACCAGACAGCAGTGCCGTCAGCTCAGACACCTGCTGCACCTCTGCACTGCTGCTTGCTGCCCTTGCTGCTAGCTCAGCCACGCTGTCCTGCAGCACAGCTGCTTGCTGCCCCAGCTGCTGGTTGAACTGCAGCACCTGTTGCTTGCTCTCTGATGCATGTTGCTCTGCTGCTGTCAGTGACTCACGCAGTGAGGCCTCGCGCTGCTTTGCTGACATCAGCGCCTCACGCAGTGACGCCTCGTGTGCTGCGTAAGCCTGCTTGCGGGACTCAATCTCCTCCTGGAGTGCAGTGAAGTCAGCAGCAACACCAGACAGCATGGCATCCTTCTCTGCCGCCTGCTGCTGGGCATCTTGCAGGGCTGCCTGCAGCTGCTGCACCTGCTGCTGCAGCGACTCAACCTGCTCTGCGGCCTGCTGCGGCAGTTCATTCGCCTGGCCAGTTGCAGCTGCTGCACTTGAGTCCCTCTGCTCCTGCTGATGCTGCTGCTCCTGTGCACTGTCTTGCTGGGGCTGCTGCTGGGGCTGCTGGCTCGCAAGGCTGTCAGCCAGTTGGTCCTGGACAGCTGCGAGGGCATTCCTCACACCTTGCTCCTGCAGCTGTGCTGCCTCTGCCTCTTGCGCTGCTGCCTGCAGCCTCAGCAGCACCTCCTGCAAGCTCTGCATGCCTCCTGCTATGGGAGTGGCAGCTGCTGCTACTACTGCTTGCGCAGGCAGTGGTCCGGGCCACTCATCAGGTGCAGCACCCGCCGGAACTACTGATGTGATTGTTGCTGTAGCCTGCTGTGCCTGCTGCTGGTGCTGCTCCACATGTGAGACTGCTTGTTGCAGAGCCTCTGCAGCAGCAGCGACAACGGCTTGCTGTGCAGCACATGAGGCTGCCTGTAGTCCCTCCACTTGCAGCAGCAGCGACAGGAGCTGGCTGCAGGCTGCATGGAGTGCGGCCTGCTGCTGAGAAGCTGCCTGTACCTGCTGCAGCTCGTCAATGCGCGCCTGCATCTGTTGCAACTGCTGTACTGCATGCGCTGCCTCAGCCCGAGACGCCTCAAGCTGCTCTGTGAGATGCATAGCCTTGCTGCTAGACTCGGACTGCAGTTGTGCCAGCTGCTGCTCTGCTGCTGCCGCAGCAGCAGCTTGGGCATCCAGCTGCTGCTGGGCGGCGGACAGCTGTGCCTGCAGCTGCTCCAAAGCCTCATGCGCTGCAGTCTGTGCTGCTGCGAGCTCCTGGTTGTGCCTGTCTGCTGCAGCTGCCGCTTCAGCATGTGCCCGCTGTAGGGCCTGCTCAGCAGCAGCTGCTGCTTCCGCAGCAGCATGGCCCTCTGCCAATGCTGCCCCTGCAGCTTCCTGTGCTGCTGAAAGCTGCGCCTGCATTGCTGCAAGCTCCTCCTGCAGCTGCTGCTGCTGGGCCCTGACAGCACTTGCGTCTGCCTGAGCTGCCGATGCTGCCGCCTGTGCGGTTTGGGCCTCACATGCAATCTCATCTGCCCGCTTGTCAGCTGCTTCTGCAGCCAGCAATGCATCCTGCAGCGACTGATGCTCTGCAGCTGTCACCCCTGCGGCGGCTGCCTCGGCTGCTGCCAACGCGGCCTGCAGCGCTGCCACCTCCTGCTGTGCTGCTGCCAGGGAGTCTTCCAGATGTGCCACAGCTGCCGTGGTGGCTGCAGCTTCTGCCAGTGCTTCCCGCAGGGAGCTTGCCTGCACAGCAGCCTCGGCTTGCGCTGATACCACTGCATCCCCCATGCTGAGGACCTCCTGCTCTGCTGCTACCAGCTTCTGATGCATCTGCTGCAGCTTGGCTGCTGCCCCGGTTTCTGCTGCTGCCGCCGCGGTGGTCGCGGCATCAACCTGCATCGTGAGAGCCGCCTGCACCTGCTGGGCTGCTGCCGCCAGCGTGTCTGCTGCAGCTTGACGCTGCTGGAAGGTCCCGACTGCAGCTTCTGCGTCAGCGGCCTTGCTGGCAACGAGCTCCTGCAGCCTCGCCAGCTGCCCACGAAGCTCGCCACTGCTGGTCTTGGTGAGCTTGCTGCTAACTACAGCACCGGCAGCAGAATCAGCGCCGGCACCGGCATCTGCACCAGGGGTGTCAGCTGTCCCAGGCGTTGCAGAGCTGACGCGCTGTAGGTCTGCATCGTCGCTGCCGCCTTCAGCATGTCCTGCAACTGCAACTGCTGATGCTGATGCCTTTGAGGCAGTGAGGGCTCCTGGCAGGCCTCCACACCCAAGGAGTGACGCAGACGCAGATGCCGCTGCATACAGCAGCATTGCTTCCGCCATCTCCTGCTGCAGCGCTGCCTGGGCCTGCTTGCTGCGTTTCAGCTCGGCGGAAGCATCTGCCAGCTGCTGGTCCTTGGCACGGATCTGCATATCCAACAGTAGACAGCGGTCAACAAGCACCTCGAAAAAGTGTCTATTGCACACACGGCTCCGCCAGCAGCGCAAAGACCTGCACACTCGGAGGCCTTCAAGTTGCGGCGCAAGTTGAGAACAGTCAGGTGGCGCAATAATGCAGTCCCGCGCCATACAATGCATACGATGAGACTCCCTTGCCACAACGTACGGGAGCAACAGGTGTCCCAACTGATCACGAACATGGGCCATGCACGTAGGCACATGCGCGGCCTGGACAAGGAGCCTTACCTGCGCCAGCAGACCACCCAGGAGAGCCTCGCGCTGGCTGGCCTGTGACTCCAGTTGCTTGACAAACGCCGTCAGCTCGTTGTACTGCTTCTGCAGCTGCACACGCCGCGTGTCCTGAGCCTGCAGTTCTGGAGGCGCATCCGTGGTCGTTGCTGTTGCTGGCAGCGCTACCACAGACGCATCGAGAGACAGCGTCGCAGCTTCAGTGCGTGCTGTGTCGAGGTCTGCAGCCAGGTCATCTGTGCTGGCAGAGCCTGATCCTGCATCAGCAGCAGGTCTTGCATGCACTGTTGCTGCAGGTGATGCAAGGGCTGTGCTGGACAGCTCCTGGCGCAGCTGCTGGATCTGGTCGGACTGCAGCTGCAGCTGCTGCTGGAGCTGCTGCACGACTGCATCATGCCGGCTGCAGGGCATCACGTCCACCTGCTCAGCTGCACCGTCGCCAACGACGCCGCCAGCAGTTCCTGCTGCGCTGCCTGCGCCGTTGCTGCTGGCAGGACGTGCGGGTGAGGTGCGGCCCCCTGAGGTGAGTTGGTCCCGCAGCAGTGCGTTGATGATCTCCTGGTCGGCAAGCTGCGACTGCAGCAGCAAGATCAGCTCGCCGCGGGTCTGCAGCTGAGCTATCTTCTCTGCCACCACCTTGTCTGCATCTGCTTTCTGGCGCTGCGCTGTGCGGCAGCTGTCCTTTGCTGCCTTCAGCTCGGCGGTCAGCTTGTGAATCTGCTCGCTCTGCAGCTTGCTCTTCTGGACAGGACTGCTGCCGCCAGGGGAGGGCCCAGACAAGGGGTCGGTGTCCGGCCTGCCATGGCCACAATTCAACAGCAGAAGAAAGCCTTGGGTGAGCTCAATGTGTTGCCACCTTTTCAGGCAGACTTTGGCGAGCAGATGTGCGCCTGTCTGCCCTCATGTCTCTGGAACAGGGGCCCATGGCCGGACATGCCTAGCTGGACAGACATGCCTTTGGGCTGCATGTTGCTCACATGCAGCACGACAGCTGTGCAGGATATGCATGCTGCGGTGCGCAGATGTCACTATACCAACTGCAGACACCGTAGTAGCATCTGCTGCTCACCTCAGTCGAGACAGTCCCCCAGGGCTGTGCTGATGCAATGTGGCGCTGCTGCTGTCAAACGGCACGGGGGAAGGTGGGTTCCACCGGCCATGGGAGCCATGGCTGGGGGAGGGACCACCTGCACATCACATCACAGCACAGCACAATGAAGCTCAGCTCAACACAGTCTGACATGGCTTACATGTTTGCTGCCATGCAGTGTGATGGGCCAGACAGTATGCATATACTGGAGCAGGACAACAGCACAGTTGTGAGCGCCCACACGACCTCCATGCAGGCAGGGCATACTGCTTCACCTTCCAAGGACGCTGCAGGAGACCACTGCCGTCTTGCGCCTGTGGCAGCACCAATGGAAGCAGAGCCCCTCTCTGCAGGGCTTGTGGGTGCAGAGGCGGATGCCCCTTGATAATCGCCCTGCAGGAAGGATACAGGCAAGGAAACAGTCATCACTCTAAAGCCTGTCCAAACCTTCATCGGGTGTTGGACGTGCTGCTTTGATGCTGATGCCTTGTAGAGCTGCATGGTCAAACCTAGGACGACTGCAGCACGCTGCTGACCGTTTGCAGACTCAAAGAAAAAAATGGCTCACATAGTGGGCTTGGTGCAGCAGGCATGTTGGGAGTACTTGGGCATGCTCAAGGCTTGTGTGCGCTCACCTGGCCACCGTTCTTGCTTTGCTGCTGCTTCAAACGCCTGCGGATCTCCTCAAACTGCAAGGACAGGTTCACCAAGTACGGTACGAGGACTGCACATGTGCCACAGTGTCACAGCAGCGGTTGCCAGTCAGCTTGATGCTGCCCACCTTCTTATTAACATCCTTCTTCGTCTGATTGCCACTCATTGTGGATTGCTACTCCAGGTAGAGTTCCCCATACAGCACAGACTGCTCAACAACTGTCTTGCAAACCATTGGACATCAGGGGGCGCAACAGGCCTTTGTTGCGGTTGCACTGAGTCCTTTGCACGAAACCAATACAGTTCAGACCCACACAGTCTATGAAATATGCAGCCACACATGTGGCTCGACCGTTTTAGGCAGTTGTTAACCGCCGGTCAGCTTCTGCAGTCTCCAGCCTGTGCTGGTCATGTGATTATGACAGCTAAACTGTATATATGTCTGTGCTCAGCAGTGACACGCTGTACTAGTCTGAGCAGCTCTCCAACCTGCTTCCGAACAGTACTTGCTGTCGCTGGCGCCAGCAGTGCTGGGCGTATCAATCATGTACATTGTTCAATGCATCAAATTTAAGTCACACTGGAGTTTTTGGTTGCTGTTGAGCTTCAGTTGGCTGCAAGCAGCTGCTCGCGGGTGCACCGGCAGTTTGCAAACTGAACATTGGATTAGCTGGTGAAAGCTCCGGTACAGCTGAAGACTGTTAAGCACCAGCTCGAGTTTTGCTCATTCGCTTGATATGCAGCCAAGCAGACAGCGCCAGGAAAGGGCATCCAGCACCTTTGGGCCAGGCCAACACCAGCAGCAGGGCCAATCGGTGCTGCAGCATGACACCTGTGAGGTAAAACCACTCCTCAATTGCCACAGAATCTATCATGTGGCATGATTTGAACGGTATAAGGTGAACGGGCACCAGTAGTCTGGGTCTCTGGTATAGCCATGCTGCTGTCAGTACAGGCCTTCTGTGTGACACTGCGGCCCAGATGCAGCACAGGAGTCCGGCCGAGGGCTCGGTTCTGGGCATTTATGTGGTACACTGCATGGATGGCATGGTAGGATCAGTCAGCACAAGTGCTTCTCTGTCAACAAACACAACTGCAGTTACGTCACCCAGCATTCGCAAGCAGCAAGCAGTCATGACACTGATATGCCGCTAGCTACTGGCACCAGCCTGTTCCTGGTGACTGGCCATGCGAACCCCATCGCCTTGTGGGTTGACCTGCTGCCTGACGCTGCATGTTCTCTTGTCTTCATGCTGCTGCAGCTGTGGGCTTATCATACTCATCAGCCTTGGCATAGCCTTGCCGACGCAGAGTGGCTGGGCTATCTTGTGGATCATTGCCGCGGCTGTCATTGCTGTGGCAGTCCTGCAGGAAATCAGGCAGTATGCAGCACAAAACACGCAGGCAGCTATTGTGCCAGACCCCGCCCGGCGTGATGTTGATGGCACAGTTTTGACAGCAAGACAATCACGCAGTCAAATTGTGCAGCCTGTGGCTGGCCAGCATTCAGAACGCATGCCAGATGTAGAAGCCAACATCATAGTGGGCTCTACCCATGAACTGCTGCCCAGCAAAGCACCTGAGCCGTCGTTCATGCAGCAGATACAGCAACATGCCCCCAGCACAGGACCAGATGGCTCAGCACAACTGGCAACCTGCAGAAACAGCAGATCAGGTGCTTGCAGTTGCGGCAGGTGCTGTGCTGGCTTTGGCAGCTGCATGGCATGGTCGTCCCTGTGTTGGGGTGCTGTGCTGGGGCTGTTCCTGGTTATACAGGCTGCAAGTTTGGCGCACGACAAGCAGGCGTACCCGCCTCCCGGTAAATTTGTGGATGTGCTGATCACTCAACCAAACGGTGGCCAGGGTAAGCTCCTGTATCATGCATGCTTGTGGGCTTGTACGTTGATGCATGCGATGGCATATTTCTTGCTAGACCGTCATGCGGCATGCAGGTGTTGTGACACACGTGGCACGTGCGCGACAAGACCTCGTTGGCATGCATATATGTGCATCATCTATATAGATGACACACGGCATAGCCCTGCAGCGCTGGCCTCAGTATGTGCCTCAACCAGCTGATTAGACTGGCAGTCAAGACTGGCAGTTCAGAGTGTCAACATTAACCAGGACCGTCCCCATGATGGGCCTTACTGCCTTGCGTGTGTGTTGACACGGGAAGTACAAGCGGGGGATGACAAGTGTGTGCGTGCCCCTGTCTGCGCAGAGGCTGTCAAGCTGCACATCAATTGCACTGGGCCCAGCACACCTGGCCTGGCTACATTCATCTTGGAGGCGGGAGGCGGAGCACCAGGCATATCCATGGCAGGTGTGTAACCATGCTCAGTTGGCTGTAGCTGCCTGAACATTTGTGCACTGCCAAAGGCGCTGAGCGCCGCTCACAGACTGTTCGTCAAACGAATTCGAATTCATGGATTCATGCATGGTGCTGGCCAAGCATAGTGTGCCATTGCGCCGGGCACACATGCTTGCCAAGCGTCAAACACACTGACTGGGAGTGCCCAACAGGCTTGCAGTTGCGCCGGGCTGCAGAGCATGTGACTGTTAGGGCCAGCATGCCCATCATGGCTGAGGTACATGACTCAGTAGCTGTGTCCTGGATGTTGAACAAGTGCAGAGATTGCAGACGACCTGGCGGCTGCAGGCAGACGTGCATGCTGGTATGATCGGCTGGGGTATGGCTGGTCAGATGATGCCTTCAAGCCCGCATCTTTGGGCAGGGTGAGCAGCTGTTGTGGCCGGCAATCCATTTCACTGGGCTGGCAACATGTTATGCCACGACAGGCTGTGCCACAACCTGAGGCATGCAAGCAGGCAGGCTGTGGAATATGGCCAGCACGGTGCTGTTGTTTCCTTGACAACACTTTGGCATTGCGGATTGTTGATCACTGTTGTCATCTTCATGCGCTCGTGCACAGAACACTGAAGCTCTGCACAACCTGTTGGCAGCTGTGCCTGACATGGCCCCGACACCTTACATTATCGTTGGACACAGTGCTGGAGGACAGCTTGCTTTGCAGTATGCAGAAAAACACCGAAGCGATGTGGTTGGGCTGGCATTGCTCGACAGGTGGGTGGTGGCGGGTCGGCAGCCTGCAACTGCCACAGTCAAAGTGACGCTCAATCAGTGGTTAAACGGTTTTCCTTCACAGCATCAGCAGCCTGCTTGGCTGCCGGTGCATGCAATGTGACGTAGCTTTTGGATGCTTCATACCCTGCTGCCACTGGCAAGTGCAAGACTAGTCAGTACTGATGCTCAGTCTTGATGGCAGCACAGCGGGATGTTATGATGGTGATACTGGGTTGCGCTCCTAGGCTGGCCAGGTGCCTGCATGCAACATTCCCACACCGTGCCTGCTTTGACAACTTGTCAAGGCATTGCGCTGCTGTTTTTCTACTGTTCTGTGCTGCTGCTGCAGCTACTCTGACGTGGCTATCTACCTCTACATGATGAGGGGTGCCGGCTCCAGCATGGCCACCCACCAGCTGCAACCTGCTGACGGTACCCCCATCACAGTCCCAAACGCAGCGGCATATCATGTCCCAACAGTGCCGAAACTGGACTTGCTGCGCGCAGTAGAGCCGCTGGCATGGGCACGGTGGATCACCAGCAGCAGCAAGACTGGGAAGTATGGGCCTGTTGCTGCTGCAAAGTATGGCAACAACAAGGCTTGGTGAGTGTACTATTGGTTCACTGAGGGGCTGGGTTTGCAGTGTGCTCGCAGTATCTTAGGGCAGTACACTGCGGCACCATGCGCCAGAGGTTTGCTGTCTAGCAGTACTAGTATAGCTATGTCTTACCTTAGATTAGCTAGTTCAGCAGCAGCTCAGCAGCTCAGCACAACCATTCAACTGTAACCAGCGTCAGCAACAGTCACTGATCAAGCGACTTCATAATTGCTGGGCCAGCACAGCTGAGTGCGTCATCGTAGCTTTTTTGGCAATCCTGCAGCAACCTGCCAACCAACTTGAAGTGGCACTACCGCAGTGTCACACCTCTGATGTCGCGCTGTCCATGCCATGCTGCGTCCTGTGCTGCTGTGTTGCGTTGCTTTCGTTGATTGCAGGCAAGCGCAGTGGGTTGAGGTGCAGGGGCTAGCCAGCGGCATGACACTTGCAGACATTCTGACCTTGGATAGCGGCAGGGTGGTCTGGGAGGGCGCGGGTGAGTGGAAAGCCTTTGCATGCCCTGTACAGCATGCCTTGTCTGCAACCAAGGATGCCAAAGTGCGCGTGCCATCCGCCATGTACGGTGACGTGAGCTGAATGGAGCACTGACTTTTGATTTGTTGAATTGGGTCCTGGCACGACTGTGTGTTCCTTGCAGGCTGGCCAGACTTCAGCCCTATGCCTGTCCTGCTTTTGCCGGCAGACCAGACCTTGCAGCTGCCCACAGTTTGCCGCTCGCCAGCAGGTGACAGCTTGAGCGACTACACAACCTCATCTCAGTGCCTCAACACTCTCAGGGACCCCCGCCCCTTCTGTGAAAATGTACATGGCAAGTCAGGAGGCGCATTCAACAAGTGCATGGCAGATATGGTCTATGCTGATCTGTACGCATCCTATAAGGCCACGCTGTCAGCCGATGCCAGCCTATTTGTGCTGCCAGGCAGTCACGGAAGTGTGACAGACAGTCCAGCAGTGACCGTGCAGCAGCTGCTTGCAAAATTCCCCTGGGTATGAGGTGGGTACTTCTTGTGCTGCAGATGCAAGCTCAGCACGCGTATGCACAGCTGTGGCGCTGCAGCTGCTGTAGCTCATGAGCTGGTCAGCTCGCTGCTGGGCCAGCAGTGTTTGCCAATACAGCATTGTTTTGAAGCACTGCTTATCCGGGATGGGACCGTGCCGGCTAACAATGCTCGTGATGGAGCTGCTGGTTGTGCATTTCTTGCCTGCCAGACAGTGCCACTGGTGATTTGGCCAACTTGGCATGAAAGTATCGATGGCATGTCATGGCAAATTGGTGGGACTCCCATCGGATGGCACCTGGCTGAGCAGTTTGCAGGGTGGTGCACACGCAGGCATCCCTGCAGGCAGGATGTGTCTGCACTGCCAGGTTCTTGGGTTGGTTGTACCTTGCCCGTACCTGCATGCGATGTTTGCATGAAAATGCATCATGGACACAAAGCATCTTCTGGTCATGAGGGAGTCCCAAGAACTGACTGCTGTGAGAACATCACAACCTGTGATGCAACACATCATCACAACACCCACCTGGGTCACAAAGTGGTGTGACAGGCTTTCCCCTCTATTGACAGGCTGCCCACTCAGAATTACTAGTCTGCTGAGAGAGATGGCTGCCTTTGCATAGGTTGTTTATAGCTCAATTGTCGGGTGAGTCATCAAGCAAGCATATTCGTTCACCTGGTGCTCACTGTTCTGCCTGGGTAGCAGGCGACCTGCCTGGGTTGGGCAACCTGTCCCTCGCTGCAAAGTGAGTGGAACATGTTGGTGGAGGCCTCGTGTGTCAGTTACACTGTTTGACCATGGTGGGTAATGCGACTTTTGTTGTGGCGATTATCATAGGGCGGCCCACGTGCAACACACTTTCCATCTGGTTGATATATAGATGCGCCAAGTCACACCCACGTGGTGCAGAGGGCTGCGGGTACACCGGTTTCGGAAGCAACGAAGCCTAAGCCATTTGTTGTAAAGTGAGGCAGTTGAGGCAACTGGGACCAACGACTTGCAAGCATCTGGCTGTCGTGCTTCATGGTGATGGCCTGGTGGACACGTGCTGGTGGACTGAAAAAATGCTTCACGCCATCCCTTCTGTACTTGTATGTTTTCTGGGCCAAAAGTGCAACTCAGATACTTGCCGAATTGCCAGTATGCTCTCGCAACAGCCGCGCGGGGTCCAAAAACCTGTTGCTTCTGTTTGAAATCAACAGGGGTTAGGGAACAGCGGTTCAGCAACTGTCACGGCGAGGAGTGGACTTTGGATGACATCACGGCACCACGTCTCTTTACACTTCGGTACAGTCTTTCGTTCAACAGCATTCCGGTGTGTTGTTCAGCAGGTGCTGATCTTGTGATGTGACAGAGCCATTATGGGCAGCGAGCAACCCAGAACACCTGCTGCCAGTAGGTTGTTCAGACTTCTAGCAAATCCAGTTTCCAAAGTCTTAGGGTTCGCAAGGACGCCTGCTGCTGCTGTGAATGGTTCTCCCACAGCTACAGGTTTGAGGCACTGCTTGCACGGCAGCTGATGGCATGTACATGTACTATCGCCCTGCACACTGGACTAATGTGAATGATCTGTTTGCCTCAGATGAATTATCAGCCTCGCCTGGCGTGCAGGATGAGCAGCAACAGGCAGAGGCTGGTGCAGGTGCCGGTCTCAATGCACAGCAGCAGACAGCTGCTCACGCGAGCCAGCAGGTAAACACAGCCGCCAATGTTTGAAACGTCATTGAGTTTGCATGGAGAAGGTTTTTTGATGCAGGCGGTTGCTCGACGACAGCAAGCAGTTGAGATCATGTTTCAGCTGGTGCCCCAACGATGTAGACTTGCTGGCTCAAGCAATACAGCATTGGTGCATGTATCAAGTGCTGTATACTGCCCTTTACGTACATGCCGGGCTGCGTGATGACGTTCTCCGCTGCTGCTGTCTGCAGGAGGTTGCTGCTCCTGCCTCTGCCCACCTTGGAGCTGGTGTTCAGCACAACGGCCTTGGGCCTCGTCAGCAGCAGCAGCCAGCTGCAGTCACTCGCAAAAGGCCAGCAGAGGGCCTGCATGCTGAGCTGTCCAAGCTGGAGGCTGTCTCCCACTGGGACCCTCAGAAGCAGCGTAACCTTGATTCCTTCTTCCAGAACTTTGTAGCCAACAGAGGTGCTGCAGGCAACGCAGCCAAGCGCCACAGGCCCGAGTGGTCTGCAGTGCCACCTTCCTCAGAGGTGGCCTTCAACTTGGGCCACAACAAACCCCGTCCTGCAGTTGCAAACGGGGGCATCGCCTTTGGAGTGCGTGCCACAAGCCCACAGCCATGGTGAGATGCACCATCTGGTGCTGCATGGCTCGATGTGTTGGCAGGGCAGCAGCGGTCATACACCAGCACTTCGCATTCATGCATGGCTCTTCAGCAGTGGTTGATGTCGTCACACCCACAGTTGCTGTCGCCTGTGCTGGCATGTCCTGCAAACCGGATCGCGCAGTACAGCCTCATGGCAGCTATGTGTGCATGCAGGGCAGCCGTCTGTTGTGACACTGCAGGCACAATACCTTGTGCTGACGACTCAGATGGATCTCAGCACATGCATGGTCCGGGTGTGCTGGTCAGCACGACCTCGTCATGACGTCAATTCCTATGCATGCTGCACCTGCTAGCAGCGCTTGGGCATGTACAGAAGTTCATCGTAATCATGTGCAGGTCCAGCAGCAT
>QAXK01011878.1:0-19160 GCA_004335735.1 Chlorella sp. KRBP | reverse complement strand
CCAGCTTCTGCAGCTGCAGAAGGTGGTGACCTACGACTGGGTCACTACACCTGTCTCCAGCACTAACACCAGCAACCCAGCCACGGTGAAGTTTGACGCGACACATACCGTGGATGTGTCTGTTCGCGTGAACCGCACCACTACCAAGGAGTGAGTCACGTGTGCTTGCTGAATGGTCTGGTCACTGCAGCAGCTGGGCAGGTTGGGTGTCCATGTACAGCTGTCATATGCAGCAGGCAAAATTGATACACCTCATCAACGAACTGTGCATGTTGTGCCAAACTGAAAGACCCATGCATTGCTCTTGCTGTTGAAGTAGCAGCTGCGATGTCGCGACAGGCCACCATCAACTATGAACATGCTCATGGCGTATATTGTGTATGCTGGCCTGCCTCCCGTTCTTGCAGGGAGCTGCTGCTGACAGGCGAGATCTTGGTCACAAACACCGAGGTGCTGCCCTACTTCCTGCAAGCAGATGGTGGTGTGCGCCTTGCCCTGTTCAAGGGTGAGGGCCCATCCGCAGAGACGCGGCATGTCCCTGTCACGTGCCCGATGGTGAGCAACAGCGTGTTTGTCCCTCCGATGGTCGATGGTGTGCCTGGCACCCTCACGTGCCAGTTGAAGGTCCCAATCGAGGAGGCTTGGAAGAAGGGCGCCATCCAGGTGCAGCTTCAAACGCTGCTTTCCGTCAAACACGACGTGGACAGCGGCATCCCGGCACCGTACGACTTCGAGGACAAGGCGCACGTGCAGAACACGAACAACGGCGAGTGCGTCAGTCTGCACATCATGCGCGTCCAAAACGAAGTCGACCTGCAAAGCGCGAACGCCAACCCAGCCGTCGCCAATCTGGCGCAGGCAATGGGCGGGGACAAGTTCAAGCTGTTGCCCGTGGGCAAAATCCAGAGTGTGGGGGACGCTCCAGTCCCTCCCTCCTCTGGAGATGCCACTAGCGAGCCTGTCAAGGTCTGCGGCAGCGAGACGCTCTCATGGCGTGAGACGTACGGCCCCTTCTCACAGTATGACTGTGGCCCAAACATGGTGAGCCCAATAGAACCACATCCTCCCGTCTCCTTTCCTTGGGCACCAGGCAGGTTGTGTAGCACTTGGGTTTACATTTCTTCTCTGTGATGCATATGGTGGGTATGGTCCTGGTTGCTGTGGCCGTATACGAGCTTGTTGAACAACATCGCCTACCTGATCTGCTGCAGGCACTGATGGGGGTGGCAGCCGTGCCCACAACTGGGTCTGGGGGAGCAGTGACCGCCACCCTGGCCTTCCCAATGGCCATCAAGGTGAGCTGCAGCAGCTGTTTCCGAGAGCCTGCAAGCAAAGTTTGCATGATCCATGCATTCCAAATGGGGCTGCAATCTGCAGCAGCTTTGCCCTTGTCAGGTTTGCAGAAGCAGCACACAGGGGCAGCTCTGATACGTGCTTGGCCAGATCGGCATGGCTGCTTGCTGCTGATACCAGACAGTTTGCTTCAGAGTTTGCTCACACTTGTGTTGCCAACACGTGGCACACAACACCGCCATGCAATCAACATCATAGGCCAGCTCACAGCGCCTCACGTGAACTAGCTGCATCGTGTACCACACCCTGCAGCACTGCATGCTCAAGCCGGAGCTGAAGCCGGTTCAGCTACGCCCGTACAATGGAGAGGTGTTCACTTGGGCTGTCCAGCAGTCAACCGAGCCACAAGGGGGTGTGCAGACACCCAAGCACAAGACCCTGCCGGTCAGGTAGGTCATGCGCAGTGCTGAAGGCACTGCACTGATGTTTCAATGCAGCTCAACACCTAACTTGGCTCAACACACTGCTTGGGAGCACTAGGCGTATGCATCAGGCATCTGAGACCCATGTGCAAGGCCATCAATACGTCATGCATTGTGGCAACCAGGGTCCAGCAGACATCACGGCATGATGCGGCTGCCAGCACCATGTGACAACAGAAGGTGGATGAAGGCAGAGAGGGCTGTGCACAAATGTGGTGGCGTATGGCATCAGGTAGCACCGTGCTCGCCATGCCCCATGTGTTGCTGCTCTACAAGTTGCGCTCGCCATGCCCCATGCGTTGCTGCTTTACAAGACCGTGTGGTGGCAGCACACTATATCACGCAATACCGGCATACACCACACCACGCATGCTGCTGCCCGCAGGTACACGGTGAACTACAAGCGCAGCTCCTCACTGGGTGGCTTCAAGGTCAGGGGCCTGTTCAACATTGTGAACCGACACAGCGCCACATTGGCCCTGGATGAGGTGACATTCAGCATCACACGACCTACAGGGCCCCCCATCATAGGACACGCAGAGTGCAGCGGCACGTACGACGAAAACTACGCAGAGGAGGAGAGCGAGCTGAAGTATGTGACACCCGTGACACTTCAGAGCAGCACCAGCAGCACAGGCGGCAGCAGCGGCAGCGGCACCAAGCGCCTCGTTGCAGCGAAGTCTGCAAAGCTGAAGATGGCAGCTGTCAAGTACATCAAGCGGCGCGCGCAGAGCAGCCCGGTGGCTGTCGCAGCCGCTGCAGCAGCAGCGCTGTACAACGGCGACGACCTGCAGGCAGAGGCAGAGTATGAGGAGGGGGGGCATGGGCCCCTCTTCTGTAGCTTTGAGGCCATCTTGCCTGACGACTACCCCAGTGCTGTGACTGTGAGTGCGGTGACAGACGAGGGGGCAAGCAGCACAGCCAGCTTGGGGACCATCGACTGGAGCAAGGCGGAGACAGCAGAGAGCAACAAGTGAGTGGGGCGTGGCTGTGGGCAGACCTCATGTGGGGCTGGCCCTGTGCAGTTCGTCACTGGCGCCCCAATGTGGGGCAACAGTGGTGCTGATGACGTGAGATTGAGGCTTATAGGATGGTCCAGTTTTGAGTCCATCAAGCAAGAGCTGCAACTGAAGGGAGGAGTGGCGGGGCCGCCGTGCGTCTGACACAGGGCCTTGCATGCGACTGCAAAAAATCTCAACCCGAAACAAAGCCTTCCAAGGCTTGGTCAAGCCCAACCTGACTGCCGCAATGTCTTGCTGCCGCAGAATGATGAAGACAGGCGCCTCATCAGCCACTCTGCTCTCTCATCTGTTCTGACCTGATGTCTGCTGTGCTGTGCTGTGCTGTGCCGTCACAGGTGTGCCATGGTGTCATTTGCGTTTTCAACAGCCGGCAGCTCCCAGATCAGGCCAGCAAGCATTGATGGCCTTGCTCCCCCAGCGCTCGCGATCCAAGTCTGCAACTCAAAGCAGTACAAGTTCACAGCCAACTTTGGCCCCTGGGTCGGCCCGAGTGTCTGTGGGCCTCGGGAGGCCGTCAGTGTGGCTACAGCCAGTGTCCCCAGCACAGCAACTGTCGTGAATGACGAGAGCAAGCTGCTTGTCGACATCATAGGGTGCTCGGAGCCGCTGCCGACACTCACGCTTGACGCAAGCCAGCAGCCGGTGAAGGGCGCGTACACGTGGAGCATCGTGCGCAAGATGTCACCCGTTGGTAGCCCGCACCCAGTCGTGACGGTGGCTGGGCCTGAGTCGCCTAAACCCGACCCTGCAGTGCTGCTGATGTCAGCCAGGCACACTGCTGGCTCCCACCCTGGCGCGTATGCGAGGTTTAACCAGACCATCATAGTCAAGCGCAGCAAGCCCCCAGCATATGGCAAGAGCAACCAGTTTGAGGTGGGTTGTGTGGACGGTGTTTTGTGACACGGTTAGCAGGCATGACTCACGGGCAGGTGCATGCCACTGATACAGAGTCACCAATCAAGCCTGACTCTTGCAGGAGTTTAGGGACTGCCAAGCGCCTCACATTACCTGTTCCTATGGCACGTGTGGTATGACGAATGCATCCCCAGCACAGCTTGAGTGCTGGTTTCAAGCTGGTAGTCACCGATGGCATCCACTGCAGTAAGAATGCTGCACAACTAGCTCAGAGCTCCTGGTGCTGCTAGGATCTGACCCTTGAGCTGTGCCATGCGGTCCCGTTCCGTGCTGTGCTGGGCTGGGCTGGGCTGTGCTGTGCTGTGCTGCAGGTCAAGGGTGAGGTCAGGATTGTCAACAATGCACACAGGCCCCTGCGCCTGAAGCAGGTGCAGATCAAGATCTATGGTGCAGGGGATGTTGAAAAGGCCACATTTGTCAAGGCCACCTGCCCAGACTCCTGCTATGACTCTGAGTACAGCTCGTATGGAAGCAAGGAGGAGGCATACATCACCATCCCAGAGACAGCCAGCACGGACAACCCTGTGAGTACATTAGGCTCACTGGCACCCACATGCGTCCGTCACGCAAGTTGACAGGACTGGTTCAGGAAGTCTGCATACCTCGTTGCTTTTCAGACAGCATTGCCCCGTTTGTTTATGACGTGCTGCCTTGTTGATCGGGCTGGGTGTCAAGTAGCGTAGCAAACACACCTGGCATGCTGGTGTGCTCCCGCAACAAGCACTCAGCTGGCATGCGGGAGTGCTAGCTACTTGACATTGCTGTCATCCGCCTGCGCCCACAACCCAGTTCACCTCTACCGCCACCGTTCACACGTATCTACACAGATCAAGTGCCAATTTGGAGCAATTGTCTCTGGGCCTGGCGACGTGGCGGTAAACGCCGTCGCGGTGATGGCCGACAACCGCAAGGCAAAGGCCAAGAACAGCGTACACTTGGAGCTGCGCGAAGACTTCTACAAGCCTATGGCACTCGGGAGCTGCGTGCGCATCCAGGAGTCGCGGGGCGTGCGCGACGCACAGTCGGGTGCAGACATCCAAGACCTGCTCGCTATCACGGGCGACACCATTCCCGAAGACGGCCTCGAGGTCTGCAAAAGCCGCAAATGGTCCTTCATTGGTCGCGTTGGGCCACTGGAGTCGTACGATGGGCAAAGCTGTCAGGCCGTGACGTACAAGTCGAGCATGACAGCAGTGCCATCTTCTGGATACCAGGAGCCGCTGCAGAGTGATGGCGTTGTCAAGGTGCGCACGAAGAACTGCAGGCAGGACGATGGTGATGGCAACGAGGACCCACAGCAAACCTACAAGGGCAACGACTATTACAGCAAGCAGCCGGGCAGCAAGGACTACAAAGGTGGGCACGAAGCGGATGGCTGGGATGGTTTCTTTGAGGACAACCAACATGCCCCAGATGACACACCCCATGGCCAGCCCCAGCCCCACAACATGCTGCCGGGCAGCAAGGGGCTGCATGCAGGCAACACACCAAAGGGTCCAACCTGGAGTCCATGGCCGGGCGGCAACACTGCCCCGCCTTCACCAGGTGGCGGCGGCAGCAACTATGGCAGCGATCTAGTGGGAGATGGCGATGATGATGGTGATGAGGGTGAAGGTGACCACACTGGCATGGGCCCTGGCGGCAGCAGCAACCAGCCACCTGCATACAGTGCACCTGGCAGCAGCGGCGGCAGCAATGAGCCACTCGGCAGCGACGGCAGTGGCTCAGGGGAGTATGTCGTTGGTGGTGTTGGTGGAGGTGGCGGCCCAACAAAGCCTGGTGATGATGACGACAGCGGGGAGGGCTATGAGGACCACCAGCGTGTGGAGTTTTGGAAGCGGGGCTCCCAGCCTAAACCCAAAGAGACACCTAGCTTTGGTGTGGAGGAGAAGCTGGTCACAAGCTCACACAAGGCCACTGCGGCAACGCAACAGGCAAACAAGGCGTCAGCGCAAGGCGCCAATGCTAAGAAGGCGTCTGCCATTGCTCAGTCAGTTGCAAGGCGCATCAAGCATGCTTGATGCTTGCTTGGCACAGCTGGCGTTCTCACGTGACGGCACGCCAGGTTGTGACACGCCCGCCCTGTGGCACTCAACCTCGTGCGTTTGCTGTGTATGAATAAGCCTTATGCATGGCATGCCACCAACTTGCTCAGCAACCTGGGGCAATGCTGCTGACATGCAGCTGCATGCTGCAAGTCGAGGGGGGTAGTGTCCCATGGGGACTGACAGCCACTGTGCTGCAACTGCACACATGTGGCGTCCAATGCGGCAGAGCTCAGCAGTTGCTGGCCAATACAGCCAGCCATTGGCGCTGCACAACCAGCTGCGGGCCCTGACTGTGTGTTGGCAGCACAGTGCGTTGATACAGAGATTGCATGTGTGCATGGTTTTGTTGCTTACCTAGTGGGCAAACCCTCAAATGGATGGACTGTTTCTAGGAGTTGGCTGGCCGGTGGCGCTGTTTTGATTACAGACCTCATAACCAAGCACCCTCTGAGCGCTTGCCACATGCAAGTGTTGCATGGTTGAAGCCACATGCAAGTTGCAGCCACCAGGTGCAGGCCTGTCGCAGCTGGGGCAGCTGCATCATGGCAATCAAAGCACTTCTAGCAGGTTTTGCTCAGCAGCCTGCCGGCGGCGGGGTTCAATCAAAGTTTGGCGAGGTCTGCAGATTCCCTTGGTCAAACATATGATCGTTTGACCACAGTATGACTCGGACTTGCATGTTGGGCTTCCTGCCGCACACGCAGTAGGTCTGTCGAGTCACTTTTCATTGCCCAGACTGGGACCCATGTGTCAGCACACTGAGGCAGGTGGTGCAGGCAGCAGGTGCCGATGTCCCCCAGCATGTGTTCAGATATTGTTTTATTCTGGCTGTGCTGAGGGCTGCAGCTGCACTGTTGCATAGGCACTGCGGCAGTGATGCTGCGCGATGCAGCGCATCACTGGCAGCACCTTGCCAATGTAACACTGACTGGCTGTTCAACAGCGGCTGCTGTAGTGTGCACCCAACCGCAGACCTGTGGGCTGCTGCAGCAGCCAAGTATTGCTTCGCTTGCGCACAGCACACAGCAAGGAGTCGACTCTGTAATGGGTCCCTTGCATGGATTATCAGCCTTCCCTGCTGCAGTATTAGTCACCAATGCATGTTTGCCAAGGCGCCTGATCTGCTGAGCAGATGACTGCTTTCGATCTATTTTCATGACTGCTGCAGCTGCAACCAATTGGCACTGGCCCCAGTTCGTTGGGGCTGGTTGATTCAGGCTCAGGCTCGAGAACCCAGTTGTGATGTTGCAGCCAGTGTCCTGTCGCAACGCCTTGAGTTGGGATCAGGGCTGATATCATCGATGGTAACAGCTGATATCATCGATGGTAACAGCTGCAGCATGGGGCTGATGTGTCAAGCCTTGCGTGCGACACACATGTACATGGCAGTGTAACTGCAAGTTAAAGAAGACTGAGGGTGCGCTTTTTATGCAGTTTGATGCGCTGGCAGATCTGGAGCTGCAAGCCCTTCAGTGGATACGGTGTCAGGGAGGTGCAGTGTCAGTTTCAGAGTCAGTCAGGTACTTGGAGCAGACATATGTGGCAGGGTTGAACGGGGAGATGCAACATGCATTAAGGTCGAGGACGATAATCCGATATGCGCCAGCTGCACGAATTCAGCACTGTCAGCACTGTATCAACTGAAGCCTTGGCCAGTGAGCGAGGTGAGGCGTCACAGGTGTGATTGTGCGTGTGAGAACGGCAGGAAGTTGTATGCTGAGCTTGCAGACGCCACTTGCATGCAGCTCATGAAACCTTTGGAAGTCAGCTTGTGGCTTGTTGAATAGGGGGAAACCACAGACGGCGGCAGGTACCCTGGACCCAGTGACACAGATCTCCAGAAAGGTGCTGCCCAGGTGTGTGACGTCTTTTCGGCACTCCCCTGCTCGCGAAGCAATTACGACACTCACTGTTTACGTATGGTGCCCGAAACCTAGGCGTGCTGTCCGCCTGGTGCTGGCAATCATGCCATAAGGCGCACGCAGTGTTACACCCAGCGCCAGCAACCTCTGATTATGATAATTCTGAGAGTACTGTAGTTTTGACATGTTATGCAAGCTAATACACGTCTAGGGGGGTTACTGGCTGGGCTGATCACCACCTGGTTTGCTGGTTTGCAACGCTGCAGGTGCGCTCACCGAAGGCACGCTCATAACTAAAGCTGGCACCATTTGTGCCGTGCATCGGGCGTGCGAGGCAGCCTGGACATGGGGCAGGACCAGCCATGCGGTGGGGAGGGGGAGTCTTTCAATGGAGTCACATATGATGCCAGCAGAGGGCGCTGGAAGGCTAGGATCCAGATTGCAGGGCGCGAGCGTTACATTGGCAGGTGAGCCAATGCACCAGCAGCAGTCCTCCCAGCAGCAGCGGAAGTGCCTGGTGGGCCGCATGCCCTGCTGTGACCTGTGTCTTGCTTGCGGCTTTCGAGCCACCCATGCCACAACTGCCATGTGTGTCCAACATTCCACTGCGCACATGTGGGACTAGTTAACATGTTTTCGACGACCATGGGCTTGCTGCTGCAGAGCCTGACTGTGCAGCCCTGTTTTCATAAACTGGCCCGACACACCAGACCCTTGTAACCTGCCCCCGCACATCACACCCTCACACCGCCAGGTCCCAGCCAGCACAAGTAGGTGTATGTCACCACAAGAACGCGTGTGAGTCAAGATAATTGCTGCGCTGGTGTCTTGCCGCTTTGTTTTGACAGGTTTCCATCACCGCTTGATGCAGCACTGGCGTATGATCAGGCGTATGATCAGGCGGCCAGGTTGCTCAATCTAACTGACTTTGCAGATAAGGAAGGCTTCCACAAGCGGAGGCGTACCATCAACTTCCCGCAACTCTTCCCCAATGTGCCCCTGGTCAGTGGGAGGGTGCTGTCCATCATCAGCTCTGCATGCCCTGAGGCAGCACAAGCAGCAGCAGCGGCTGTAGCAGCAGCTTCTGCAGAGGCGAGCCGCAGGTCGGCCGCAAATGCATCCGCTGCTGCTGGTGCTTCAGCTGCTGGTGCGGAAGCGGCCTCGCATGCCGTGGCCGCTTCTCAAACAGGCACACCAGGTGCAGCAGGAGCAGCAACAGCAGCTATGTCGGAGCACAGTGAGGCCTCCACAACAGCTCTGGGTGGGAGCAGTGAGGGGTGTGCTGCGACATCCCAGTCCAGCATGCTCGCAGGCCCGGGTGCAGCAGTAGCAGCAGCACCAGCAGCAGGTGCTGCGGTCGTTGCTGCAGAGATGCCAGGCAAGAAGCAGCCTCAGACCGATGGCAGTAGGGCAGCAGCCAAGAGCAAGAAGGTTGGCAGGGCAGCAGCAGCGCGCTTGACCTTGCGCACGCGCCCAACAGCACCACAGCCAGCACCACAGCCAGCACCACAATCAACACCGGCAAGCAGCAAGAAGCGTGGCCGACCACAGGGGCCGCGCAAGACCCAAACAAACAGGAAGCGCAGTGCAAAAGCAGCAGCCAGCACAGAGGGCAGACGCGTGCGCCGGTGCTGCTGATCATGTGACTGCAAACGCAGGCGACACCGCTTCTGCTGGCCCTGCTGTTTCTGCGCCCCAAGGGACCGGGTCTGGCAGCAAGGAGGGTGCAGCTGCAGCAGCACCGGCAGCAGCTGTGGCACCAGCAGCAGCTGGTTCAGCAGCAACGCCAGCTGACAGTGCTGTTGGTGACAGTGGCAGTGGCAGTGGCAGCACCTTTGGCAGTGGCCATGGCACAGGTGCAGTGCTGGGGTGCACAGGGGAGCTGGCAGCAGCAGGCCTGCAGCAGGACCCACCAGCTGCCAGGCAACACCGGCTACAGCCAGCAGCTGTCCCGACAAGTGTGGCATCACCACAGGCAGTACAGCAGGCAGTGCCACAGGCAGTACAGCCGGCAGTGCTACAGGCACGCACAGAAGTGCAAGCTCCAGCCCTGGAGCCTGCTGTAGGCGACCTTATCAGCTCCCGCGACTGGGACGACTTTCTGGAGACAGTCATGGCAGGTGATGACAGCATTGCACACCTGGCAGAGCCCCTGCAGGCAGCAGGGAACAACAGCACACAGGATGCTGCAGCGCAGCTTGGTCCAGCACAGCGCGGCACAGCGCAGGTTGAGGGCATGCAGCGCCCTGCGCTGGTGCAGATGCCCAGTGGTGAGCTGCAGTGCAGCATCAGTGAGAGCAGCAAGCCAGCTGCCATGCCAGAGCTGACTGCAGATTCCCGGTACCTCTACCAGCTGCAGTTGCCAGCTCCCCATGCACATGCCGCGCTGATGCAGCCACAGGCATTGCAGTCGGCTGCTGGTGCTGCTGCCAGTGCTGGCCATCAGGCTGCAGCAGGGGGCTTTGTGCACTCGGTCTTTGCGCTGCCACCTCTGGACATCCCTTCCCTGGACCGCATGGGCCGCCTTGGTCTGCAGCCTGAAGCCATGAGCTCAGACAGCAACACCAGCAACCAGACTGGTGCTTGCCCCGCAGACGCAGCAGCTGCATTCACCCCTGTGCCCAACCCTGCCTTCCACAACTTTGCGCCTGTTGGGTCTGACCCTTGGCAAGGGCGGGGCGGCATGGCCAAGGGGGACTTCAGCAGCAGCTTCTGTACCTTCGCCAGTGCTGCTGAGCATGCAGCTGCCGGCGTGCTGCACCCCATGTCGCTGCATGCAGGCTGGCAGCATCAGGCAATGCAGGCTCAGGGCCCAGGGGCGGCCTGGGCAGGGCAGCAGCAAGGCATGTGGACTTGGGGCCAGCACAATGCCTGGCAGCAACGCGGGCAGCAGCAGTGGAGGTCAGCACTGCAGCCACCGTCAGTTATGCCTCTGGCTGTGCACCAGCCCTGTGGCATGATCACAAGCATGCCCCCAGCCACAAACAGCATGCTGCAGGTGCCGGTGACTGGCGGCATGGAGAGCTCTGCTGCTGGGGGCTCTGTTCATGCAGAAGGGGCAGCAGCAGCAGCAGCAGCAGCAGCAGGGTTCGGAGACACGTCTGCAGAACCCTGGGGTCATGGTGCTGCATTCCAGAGCCATTCCCTGACAGTAGGAGCTGCTGCTGCTCGCGCACATCAGGCGGGTGCTGTGACTGCAGCGGTTGCAGAGCAACAGCCAGCAGCGAGTGGGTCCCCAGTGAGCCGTGGCTCCCCCGAGCCCTTAGGGCAACGCCTGACAGTGTCCAGCTGCTGCCTGCAGTACCTGAGCGACCTTCAGCAGTACGTCCTGCAGCAGCCCGAGGCAACAGGGGGTGCACAAGCCACTGTGAAAGCCTGGCTGGAGGCTGCATGGCACAAGGAGGTTGCAGTCAGCATGTCAATGCTTGACGCTGCAGGCCCTGCTGCTGTGGCAGCTGCAGTGAATGCGGCCAAGGCGTCGGCGTCGTCTCCTGACCACCCACAACACCATGCACTGTTGATTGTCAGCAAGTTGGTGAATGGGGTCGCTGCTTTGCTGGCAAAATGTGATGAGCAGCTTGTCGACCAGCAGAAGCTGCTGTTGCAAGTGATCTGCCAGCTGCAGCAAGTCTGTGTGCGGCCGCAGGTCAACTCTACTGGCAAGAGCTGAGCAAGCTGCGGACCAGCGCCTGCAGTTGGCTTGCAGGACAAGGCAGGGCACCATTGAGGGGGTGTTGTGGAGCATGGCAGTTTCACACCGGCCAAAGCCTTGAGAGCTGCACACATCGTGCACAGCAGCCCCACTACCAATGCCACCAGAGGCTTTGAAGCCAAGCTTTGCTGTTTGGGGGCTGTTTGCTGGTAAGAGTGGACGTTGGTTTTCGGTGCTGAAACCTGGAAGTTGTGTGGTAGTATGCCAAGTCCAATGAGCAGTGCCACAGCACCGAATCTGTTTGTCTCTGTGCTGTGCCCTGCACACGATGCTGCTACGCTGCGTGCCGCATGGAACTGATTTCCTGCTGATGTTGACATGGCTTGCTTGTTCTGTGCTCAGCCTGAGGCCCAGTGGGAGCTACCGTGCTGCCATGGTGCTGCCACCATTTCTTACATTGCTCCCAAGGAGCCCTCCATTTCTGCTTTGTCTTTCAGTTGGAACCTTTAACCAGGGCTGGAAGCTTAGGTCGCCCGCCAAGGCACGTGTTGCCTTGTTTATGCATGCCATGCAGTGAATGCTGTGTTCTGATGGGTACACAGTGTTGTTTTTTGTTTTGTTTGCTGCGTTCAACCGCTTCATCCCCTACATACATTGTGTGAGCTTGTTGCATGGCTGCCATGCCTTGTGAGCTTGCTCTTGAGCCGCCGGCTGCTGGTCATGAATGGTGCTCACGCTGGGCTGCTCTCAAAGCAGTGATGATCACTGTCAACCGAGCCTCATTGAGCTCACATGCCGTGGATGGGTGTGGTGCGCCTGCTGTACTGGCACAACACCTGGTTTTGGGGCGTTGATCTGTCGAGACAGGCATGTCTCCCTGCACAGATGGGTTGCTACCTGTCTCAGATGCTGCACTGTCCACGGCGTATCACACTTTTGGTGGATGCACGGGTGTGCCTTGTGCCTACTTCTGCACTCAGTTGCTTTGCATATGCAATTCTGCTGTGCACTGTTGAATTTGATTGCCCTTCGGAGCTCGTCTGTCAGCGGTGTTGTTGACTCAAGCATGCCTGCCTGACATGGCATGCTGCGTCATTGCCACCAGCCTGCTTGTTGTTGGGTGCAGAAGCACATCTAGTATCACAGGCCTGCGAGAGTTGCGCACCTGCCATTGCTGCATTCCATCCAGCACAAAGCACTTTTGTCGGCATGAATTGGGGCGCTTGCTCCGCCCTTGAGCTTCAGCTTTGATGTGATTACCTTTGACAGTGACGCTTGCTTGTCTGCGACTCAATCTGTTGAACGTGTGCAAGTGTCACACATGCTACGTATTGCTCCAACATTGTGATGCATGTATGGTGGGTGGTCAGTGTGCCTGACCAATCAGTTTGCCACTGCAAAGCGCAGTACCTGAGGACACCTTGGCCATGGCGTGGTGCAGTTCAGTTCAAAACCAACATGTGGCCATGTCGAGTACAGGAGACAATGCAGAGGCCCCACACTGCCATCTACCCTGCCACATGCAGCGCATCACTGCAAACCAATGATCCCCGGCAGCAACTGCAGACACCAATCAGGACCTGCAAACAACCACTCTGACAGCTCGACAGCACAGGTGTGGGGTGTTGCAGCACATATCACCCAACACACATTTGCGGCCCGGGCTGCGTCTTGAGCCTCCAAAACCTCAGACACCCGCATGCAAAGCAGCTGAAATCACACGTCCCAAGGTGCACACGTTGCAGCGCACATCACTGTCCCCCCACCAGCATATCCAGAAGCACCTTGCCCTGAGCTGCCAGGGCCTGCCGCTCCTGCACACCAGCCTGGATCGCACTCATGAGTGACGCAAGCTGCACGTGCACCGGGGAAGCCTGAGGCAGTGCCGTCTTCAGCTGCTGCACGACACACATCGCCTCTTGGTCGGCGATGCTCACTGCCGCTGTGCCGCTGCAGCTGGTGCTGCTGCCACCACCACCAGCAACACCACCAGCAGCAGCTGCAGAGCCCCCGCCACTTGTCGACATGGATGAGTGGCGATGAATCCCATTGAAGCTGAGCAGCCCCGTTCCCGCTGCGGTTGCAGAGCCAGCAGCTGCTGTGGGGGTCAGGGGAGATGCGACCTGCTGCACTTGCATGCTGGAACGTGCGCCGTCATAAATGGGCAGCAGCTTGACGTGCAGGTCATCCCCCTGATGCCCCTGAGGCGCTGCTGCTGGTGCCATACTCGTGGGCAGCAACTGCTCAGTGCCCTGGTCAGACGTCTGCCTCGACATACCTCCCCCTGCTGCCGCACTTGACCGGGGCCCTGCTGCTACTGCTGCTGCTGCTGCTGATGTTGTGGTTGAGGCAAAGCTGTCATGTGCAGCCTGCACAGCAGCACTGGCAGCAGTGCCACTGAGGGCTGCAGTAGACTGGTAGCCAGATGCGAGCTGCTGCTCAAGTGCTGCAGCAGGCTGCATGGCGTAGCTGCTGCTGTCGCCTGCACTCAGGCTGGAGTGCAGCCGCTGCTGCTTCTGAGCGATCTGTAGATGCAGGTGGAGCCTGTCCCGCTCAGCCTTCAGATGCTGGAGATGCTGCTGCAGGTGCTGCACCTGCAGGTCACAACAGCCGGCAGTCGTGTGCATCATCCTTTGCATCTGCGGATGCCATCATGCCTGGCAGCACAGAACAAAGCAACACACTGGAAAAAGCAACACAAGGAGCAAGGGAACCAGCCCTATCAGCACACTGACTCACCTCCATGTCGAGCTTGTCCGCCCTGCCCCCGGCAGCAGCTGCCCGCAGCCCAGCCTCGTGAGCATACGCCTCTGCTGCCACCTTTGCCCCTGCACTGGCCTGCAGGCTCTGGGCCGCAACCTCGTACTGCTTCTTGTACCGCATCAGCCGGATGTTCTCACGCTGCAGCTGCGACAGCTCTGCTGTCTGCTTGGCAAGCTGCTGCTCAAGGTGTGTCTGATGCTGCCGCAGCGCCCGCACACCCCTGCCACCGCAGCCATCGGCTGCCGTCCCTGCTGCGAAACCATTGCGGCAGGGTGAGCGCTGCTTCTCAGGCGACCGGGCCTCAGCCGAGGCAACCGCGCGCACGACGGCAGCTCCGTCTGCACGTGGGGTCCCGCTCTTTGGCCGTGCTCTCGCCGCCAAGCTGGTTGCGTCTGGCTGTCCCCCGCATATGAGCTGGAGCTGCTGCACCTGCAGCTCCAGCTCCGTGAGCTGCGTGGCGAGCCTTGCAGCTGCTGACTGCGCCTCCTCTGTGCGTGCTGCTGACGCTGCCAGTGCTGCATCAAAGGCCTCTAGGATGTCCTGTTGCCCAGTTCCCGTCTGCACACAGGTCATCAACAACAACAGCAGGACAGATGCGTCGGCGTCTGGTCGTAGTGGGTGGATGTTGGGCCAAGCAGGTTGCATGCATCCAGCGATCTGGGCCGCAACAAACCAACAGGCCTGCACTAAGCCAGGGGTGTGAACAGCTGACATCAGCACACGCCTAGCCCCTGATGAGGGCCAGGCAGCTTGTACGTACCAGTGCCCGCCGTAGCTGCGCTTCTGCTGCTGCCTGGTCCTGCCGCAAAGCCTGCAGCTTGACTTCCCACTCTGCTTGCGCCTCCTTCAAATCCAACTGAAGGCCAGCGACCTGACAGCAACAGAGCAAAGAGCGCAAGGCCAGTAAGCATGTCAAGTGGGCTGAGGCTCGTGGCCAGCTGCAGCACTGTGATGTAGCGCGCCCTCTTTCAGCACGGCTGGCCCCAGACGGCTGACCCCAGACCACTGCTACCTGAAAGCCGCAGAAGGATCACATGCGGAATAGCACACTGACCCCTGCTGCTGCCAATATGCTGTGGATGGATCAGATGCTGTCGTGCATGGTGTGAATCCGATGTCACAAAGCAGGTGGTGACAGCAGACATACACAGGAGCGATTATATAAATCCACGCAGACGTCGCATCTCCATGAGACAGCTGTACTCAAGAGAGTCCACTTGTACTCAGTAGCCCAGCACAGAGGTTGTGGTATTAGCCCTACCTGCTGCCTGGTCCTGGTGTGGTCCTGACGCTCCCGCTCCAGCACACGCACCAGGGCATCATTCTGCTGCTGCATCTCCCGGGCCTGCTGCTTGGCGAGGATCAAGGCGTTCTGGGCCCAGCGCTCGCCCTCAGAGCACAACACCCCACGCCCCGCTGCAGCCACAGCAGCGGCAGCAGCGCCGCCCACCATGGCCACAGCCCCCCCTGTGCTGGAAAGGCCAAGCATGCGCTGCTGCTGCTGCTGCTGTGTTACGCTTGGTCGGGGCTTCACACTGCGTGGCTGCGGCCCTCCTGCTGCATGGCTGGGGCCTAGTAAGGATGCGCCGGACAGCTCTGTGTTTATGAAGTTGCTGTCGTTCTGCAGGGAGCACTCTTGGAGCAGCGGTGCCCGCCTGTGGTGCTGCTGGCCGTGCTGCTGCTGTGGACGGCAAATTTGGCTGTAGGTGCCTGCAGGGTCTGGGGACAACATGCGGTGTGGCATGTGTGGTGTTGGCCCAGACACAATGAAGTGCGCAGAGGCCCCTGGCAGCTCCCCCTCCTCCCCACACTTGACATCCACCTCAATCGGCAAGCTGCCGTCAGCAGCCGCGGCTGCAGTGGCTGCGGCAGCTGCTGCTGCAGCAGCCGCGGCTGCTGCATGCTGCTGAGAGCGCTGCATCTGCTGCTGCCGCTGCTGTGGACTGCTGCTGGCCGCTGGGACACCGCCGCTGAATGTCAAAGTAGCCGAACCATATGCGCCCCCCTTCTGATGCTGTGAGTGATGCTGCTGTGCTGATACTGCACCCTGCTGCATCCCAGCATGACCCGCGTCAGCTTTCTGAGGCCGCTGTGACGCTGGTCCTGCATGTCTGTGTTTCCCGTCATCGCTGTCGCCGCTGGTAACGCTGCTGGCACTGTCCGTGGGGCTCAGCAGCTGCTGCTGCTGCTGCTGTGGGCTGCCTGCTGCCTGGCCATCAGGAGTAGCCTCTGGCGTACTGCTGCGGCTGCTGATCATGCTGTCCTCATCCAGGCAGTACGGCTCAGCCATCGCCTGCTGGTACGTGTTGTTGTGCTCCACGTCTGCGGGCCTGCTCACAGCAGCATGCGCTCTGTGTTGCATCGTATCGGTTGGTGAAAGCACACTTTGCAGGCTGTTTTTGATGCTGGCAAAGCGCCTGTCCAAGTCCTGCAGCAGTGCAGCAGCACTCTCACGCTGCAGTGCCTGGTCCTGCAACTGCTGCTGGTGCTGCTGCCGCCTCGGGGACTGGGGTTCCCCTTGCTGCTGAGGCACTGCTCTGTTTGGAGACACAGGTGACCGCTGCTGCTCTGTCCACTGTGGCTGTTGCTGCTGCTGCCGGTGCGTGGGTGACAGCTGCTGCTCTGAGAAGCCCGCGCCCGTCAGTGATGCCTGGCTAGCCAGTGACTTCAACGTTGTACTGCGGCGCAGAGCAGCAGCGCGGCTTGCGGCCTCCTGCAACACAGCCGATGCTGACTGCTCCGCCTGCCAGCTGCCTACCGCAGCAGCAGCGTCCAGCGCTGCAGCACTAAACCTGGGTGCAGATCCTGCGGCTGCATCTGTGCCTGGCGACAGCCCCTGTGGATACCTGCGGCCACCTGTTGGCGTGCGTGCACCTGTGGGGCTGTGGCTGCGGGGTGGTGTGACGGCTGCACTGTGCACCTGAGGGCTGGTGAGGGCCTCTTCCAGGGACAGGGGCTGCAGGCGCGAAGCACTGCTTGTGAGGCCCAACCCTGCTGACCTGCTGCTGTATGACCTTACAAGGTCACCTGCCACTGCCCCTAGTGCCGCTGTGCAAGTGGCTTGTGCATCTACTGCCGCGTAGGGGGCAGTAGCAACTCGCAAGCGGAAGCTGCTGCTGTTTGAAAGGTTTGCAGAGCTGCGTTGTGCTGGACTCGCGAGCTGCTGCAGGGCTACAGCGAGACCCTCGCTGTGCCTATGCCTGCTGCTGGCAGCTGAGGTGATGCGGGAAAGGTAGCGACCTGCTGATGGTGGCGTGCTGCTGACAACAGTGGTGGTGTGTGCAGCAGCAGCAGCAGCAGCAGCAGCAGCGGCTGCCGGGACTGTTGCTGCTGAGCATGTCTGCACGTCTTCCGACGAAGTTGCTGCTGTGGCTGCTACAGGCTCGCCGTGGCTTGGGCTGGTGAAAACATCTGCCTCTGCGAGCTGCTGCAAGTTGTCAGTCAAGCTGGGCTCTGCTGCGGCAGCTGCATCGTCAGGTGGACTATATTCGTGCATGGACCTGGTACATGGTTGCACGGCACGGGTGAGAGGAGCACACGGCATGCTTGGAAGTGCTGTTTGCCACAGCTAAATTACCCCCAAGAGAGCTCCCGCATTGCACAAAAAAGTCTTATGTTTGGCCAACATGCTGGCTAAGAAGCCAAAAGTTGACGCGGTGTGGTGCTTGAAGCAGCTACTTCAGTCCTGAGACATGACCCTGGTCTCACAACAATGCTGCTGTTGGCGGAGCCAGTGATGCCGCACCTGCTATGATCCAGCGCCTGTGGGCCTTCAGATTCATTTGACCTTTTGCGGCGTGATTGCATGAAGGCCTGGAATGTCTGCATGCTGTAACTGGGATGCAATCACCTTGTGTGCAGACTGACTACATGCTACTGTGCATGCTGTCAATCCTGATGTGCCTCAAGGCAGGCCGTGTGGACAGTCTGCCATGCTGACCTCAACAACAACTCGACTTCTAGAAGGAATATCAACGTTTATGACTGCTTCAGTGATGCTGCACTTGCCCACACCTGTCAACAACACAGTCAGGTGTGCTTTAGCAGCACCGAACAGCTGTCTTCTGCCTAGGGTATGTTCATGTGTTCCTGCACACCAATACTATCCTAGTGTACTCCTCAAAACCTCATTGGTACAGCCCCGTGTCACTCAGAACGATGCGGCAGTTTGCAATCAACGTCAGGCAAGGTCGCAGTAACGTGGGCGCCCTTCTTCCAAAGCCGATACATCTCTGTGAGGTTGCTTATTCCAACGCGTAGTACCAGGCGCTGCTGGTCAACAGCTGTTCAGTCCAACTGTGTTTTGACCAGCCCACTTGTGTGAGTGAACCTTGCAGTGCAAGACTTGCACCACAGGCACCACTCAAGCCACCATTTATGCTACGTAGGTCTGACAGAAGGAATTAGGTGATCTAATTTACAGAATGCACGGGGTTTAGTCCTTGCAGACTTCACTGACTGCTTGCCAATGGCAAGTTGCCGTTGGAGGCAGACTGAGTGGTGGTTGTGTCCATGCAGGCGGCAACCCTCATGCCAGACATACAGACAAAAGATATACAAGGTTGATATCACCTGTAGTTGGCCTGCAATCAAGCGGGCAAGGTCCCCTGCAGGCCTCAACATCTGCCAGTCCTACAATTACATAATATGACAGCCCAGCTGTATTCATGCATGCTAGGGTGTCTGGAACCCACTAGAAGCAAATGCATACTTGTTATATATTGCTAGCATGATCAACATGAGGGCAGCTTTGCGGCATATCGGCCAACACTCTACTCACACCAACAGATCACGGCACTCGTCGACCGCATACAGGCGTATTTTTGCGTCAGGTATGGTTCTAATCTGCTGTCAGGCTGCTTAAGTATACTTGTGTCTGTTAATGCGTGTCCGCCTGGGGCCATGTCAGGCTGCAGAGCTCACAGCAAAGGGCCCAAGTCCAGTCACCTGTAGCAGATGAGGTGCTGCAGCTGCACTGCATATACAGCCGAATTGCATGCATGACCACAATGCAAGTCATTGGTATAGACCCCTTTATCTGAAACAAACTGGGTGATGCATGCATGCATAAACACAGCACAGCCAACAAGCCCCCCGCCCCCCGCCCCCGCCCGGGACCCCAT
>QAXK01011867.1:0-12591 GCA_004335735.1 Chlorella sp. KRBP | reverse complement strand
GCCTGCCCTTGCCTGCCCTTGGCTGTGGGTGCACTGCAGGTACCTGAACGCCAAGAAGCTGAAGAAGAAGGGCCAGCGAGGCAGAGCAGCTGCTGACCCAGACACGGTGAGGCTGTCACCCTGGTGCCTGCAGCGCTGCATGCCCCCCGCCTTGCACAGGACATGCTGGGGGCGCTGCATGCGGCACCCATCCTTCTGCTGACAATCTCCCGGGGAAGTCCTCCGATACGCCAACCAATGCATGCATGCCGATCTTGCTTGCACTGTGGCACAGCAATGTTGTGGCCACTTGACTGCTCCATTACTATGCAGTGCAGCAGCCCAGCGCAGTTGATCAGACCACACTCACTGCCTGTCTTGCTGCCGTCCCACTGCCTGCTGTGTGCCTGTCTGCTGCCTGACAGGAGTTGGCCAGCGAGAGAGTGGCGTTTGGTGATGTGGTGCACGCCCCGCCAGAGGTTGCGCTCAAGAGCAAGCACTGGGCGACAAACAGCAAGGCGCAGCAGCAGCAGCAGCAGCAGCAGCAGCATGGCAGCCAGAAGGCCACGCCTGGTGGCAGCGGGGGGAAACACGCCACCAAGCAGCGGCCTCCAAAGCAGCAGGTAGCTCAGGTGTGTTGACACGGGAGGTACAAGCAGGGGATGTGTGCGTCTGCAGCTGCCTGCACATGAGGATGCATCCCTGGGCATTGAGCTGCACTGCTGCCTGCAGGTGCTCCAGCTGCAGTGTGTTGATAATGTTATTGTGTGTTGTTAATTTCCTTGGTTTAAAGGGTGAGTCACAGGTTGGCACAGGGCAGGGGGCAGGCAGTGTGTGTCTGTTGCACGCCTCGTGACAGCCTCAATGGGCCTGTACAGGCCCACATGACAGGCTCCCTGGTGTTTGCCTCCACGCGGCTGTGGTGTGGTGTGGCGTGGCGTGGGCATCTTCCCCTCAGTGTGCCTGTGCTGTGATGCTTGACCTGCAGGATGCTGACCTGCTGGAGGCGCGGCAGCAGCTGATTGATTCATACAGGGCCGCTCGCCCGGCACCCCAAGGTGCGCTGCAGCTGTCCCCCCCCCCCGGGGGGGCCTCACACCTGAACTGTACCGGCACAAGAGCCTGACGCATCACTGCCATTGCCAGACAGGAATTGTTGTGCTGAACAGCTCGAGCATGGTCCACTTGGTGGTGGTGCGTTCATGTCTTTCTTGAGGACCACCAAGTGCTAGCAAGTGTACATGCCAGCAAGGAGTGCCCACCCGCTGTTGTTGTGGGTGAAGCAACACCCAGCATGTTCACCGCCAGGCACGTCAACATGCTGCTACTGCACACCGCGTCGTGTGTCATGCACTCTGCCTGTCAATCCCAGCAGGTCACAGCAGGTGACTATTTTCTCACAAGAGAGTGTTTCCTGTGCTTCTGCTACTGCTGCTGCCATGGTTCATTGCAGAGGGGCAAGCCACTCTCATAACGCTCAAGGAGTTGGTCAGGAAGCAGTCGGGTGCTTAGACTGAAGCTTACTGTAGGCAAGCCCGGCACGGACCTTCTCATTCCCAGCTGCAGCGACTGCTGTTGCGCAGCGTTGAACACGTCAACTCAGTAAATTTTTTGGCCGTCGCATTCGCAAAGTGTTGTTGTAAGAAAAGGGTTGCGGTTCAATGCGACTGAACGCGATCAAAAAATCCGGACTAGTTATCGAATATCAACGGGCGCAAGGGGTCGAAAATCCCAGCGAAAGCGATGAAAACGTTGGAGCTCCATGGCGCATCCAATCGAAATCCTGCCACTACGACAAACTTTTCGTCTTGTTTTGAGCCATTGATACGTGTTGCCTGCTATTGTCATCATCAGCCCCAAGCAAGAGAGAGCGCGTTCTCGGCTCTCTCTCAGACCAATACGTATAAAAGCGAGTCTTTAAATCTGTTTGAGCTTGGATGGGGCCCGGCCTGCCAGAGATAGGTTGCATCTAGCAACGTTGCGTTGAGGAGCGATGTGGTGGGTATGCTTGCTGGTTCGAAGCGTTGGATGCTTGCAATCATCATGACACTCAGGTTGCTCGAGTCCTGTCCGCTGCCAGCAGCTGCAGCGTGGCCTGTGTGTCGTGCTCCAGCCGTGCGCATGCGTGTTTTGCCCTTGATCACCGTGGGGTTTGCTTGACTGCATGGGATTTAGAGACTTTGGAAGCTGTTGTGCAGCCTTCCTGCCCGGTGTGTAGCTCCTGTGCACAGCTGATCAACCCGCTGCTGCTGCTGCCTTGCTTAGGCTCAAGTCGCTTCAGCAGCACTTCAAGAAGAAGCGTCCACAGCCAGAACCAGCCTCCTCGTCATATACAGCAGATGACGATGCGGGGGACGTGCTGCACCCGCCTCCAGCCAGTACAGATGATGAAGAGTATGAGAGCAGGCCCAAGCGGCGCTCCGTGTCCATTGATGTGTCAGGCTTGCCCCCAACCGTCTCCATGTGTGACAGGCGGCCTTCCCTGGAGCAGTGGCACGAAGCTCGGCGGGCAAGGTAGGCAGCAGCTGCTGGTCCGTCAAGGCAGTCAGCCACAGCTACGTGATGACAGACCAGCGTGTGCAGCCTGCCTGGCAGTGTGTGTCCCTGCGACAGACTCATAATGTGTGGGTTGCGGCCGTGCAGACCTTCAGCTGGGTCCTGTTGTTGCTCAGTGCGTTAGTGCCTGTTGTGATGTGCCACACTGTGTTGTGCAGGAACTCGCTGGAAGGTCAGGGCACAACCACGACTGACCGGCTGACGATCTGCAAGGTAGGCTGCAGTGTCTGGTGGCGTTGGTGCGTTCTGCTGCTGAATTGTGTGCCGAACAATACCTGCGGGTCTCATGGGCATGTTGTTGAGGACTTGTCAGGCCTGCTGGCACTGAAGTGCATTATGACACTCCCCTGCTGACCAGGCACGTGTGCCTGAGTGGCCTGGCCCATGCAGGGTGATGACACACCTCCTGTGTGTGCGTACCATTGTATCCTGTGCAGGCTGGCACCACAACGATTGTGAATAAGACGTACATCACCATAAAGCACCTGGGCTCTGGCACATTCGGGCGCGTCATGCTGTGCTTCAACGTGTATGACCAGCGCCTGTATGCCATCAAGGTCTGCCGCAAGTCGCAGTTTGCCAGCAACGCGTCCCGTTACCACAGCACCAGCAGGCTGCGCCGCAGCATGCAGGCCGGGGGCATCTACAGCAGCATGCAGTCGCCCAGCAGCAGCAGCGGCTTGACAGGGCGGAGCTGCGGCGGGGCAGCTGCGCCAGGTGCCAGCGGTGGTACAGGCAGCATCAACGGCAGCTTCACGGGCTTCAGTGGGTTCGGCAGCACAGGCCAGGCAGGTGCCAACCTCAACACCAGCAGCTGCGGGTTCAGCTGTGGTGCCACCACCACCAGCCAGGGCTTCACAAACATCTGTGCCACAAGCGGCAGCAGCAGCGTCGCGGCTGCAGCGGCAGCAGCAGCAGCTGTGATGTTGGGCAGTGGCGGTGAGGTGCAGCCTGGGAGCTTTGCATTCCCCGCCAGAGGCAGCTTTGCTGCCGGCAGCCCCACCATGTGGCAGCAGCAGCAGCAGCTGCAATTCTACCCGCAGCAGCAGCTTGGGCAGCAGCAACAGCAGCTATGCTTGCCGCCGCAGCAGCTCGCGCAGCAGCTTACGCCCCAGCAGCAGCCGCAGCCGTCACCCCCCAGCAGCCCGCTGAAGCTGCCCCGCAGCACACCCTCCCCTGTGTTAGGCGGGCGCGCTGGCGTGCAGTTCAGCGCTGCCATGCCCCCACCCCCGCCCGGTGGTGCCATGCTCAGCAGCGGCGGGGGCGGGGGCGGTGTGCTGGGCACGGACTGCAGCACTGGCAGCCTGAGTGGCGGCAGTGTATTTGCAGACGCGCTGATGAGGTACCAGACCGAGGAGCTGGTGAAGGAGATTGCCATCCTGAAGAAGCTGCACCACCCCAACATTGTCAACCTGGTGGAGGTGATTGACGACCCCAGCACCGACAGCCTGCTGCTGGTGATGGAGTATGTGGAGGGCGGCACACTGCAGCCCCGCCAGGTGTCACCCGGGCACTGGGAGTCCCTGCCTGAGAGGGAGGTGTGGCGATACGTACGCGAGGTGCTGCAGGTGCGTGTCGCCTGACATGACTCCCCCGGCACAGAGAGTGGGGCAATGCACAGTGAACAGGCATGTGTGTTGACTATTAGGATGTTTGTGTGTATGTGCATAGGCCAGTGTTGTGTGGAAGTATAGCGCGAGGTCTCTGGGCGAATGTTGTGCGTCAGCTAGGTGTGCAGGGAGTGTTCGGGGGAGAGAGAAATCATGTCATGTGTGTTGAGAGTGGGGCTGATGTGTGTTGACGCATGGTGTTTGCATGTGTTGACATGACAAATGTGTGGTTGCTGCGTTGTGCTGGGCTGTGCTGTGTGCTGTGCCCTAGGGCCTGGACTACCTGCACACCCACAAGGTGGTGCATGGTGACCTCAAGCCTGCCAACCTGCTGCTGGACAGCAACAGCGGCAAGGTCAAGATTGCAGACTTTGGCAGCAGCATCATGGCAGGCAGCGACAAGATCTTCAGCATGCGCAACTGCCCGGGCTTCAGCACGCCCGCGTTCAGGTCCCCCGAGTCGCTCACGTCTGGGTACCAGCCCAGCTTTGAGATGGACATGTGGGCCCTCGGGGTGTGCATCTACATCTGGGTCTTTGGCTGCCTGCCCTTCTCCGGTGGCGCTGCCTTCATCATCTATGAGAAGATCCGCGCCCAGGACATCAGCATGCCCTCTGCACCTGACGTGAGTGGCTCCGGGGCCCCCAGGCACCGAGGCAGCCGGCTGTGAAATCACATTCATAGGTGTGCTGTGTCACCTAGGGTTTCGCTGCACACAACTTTTACTATACGCCTTTCAAAACCTCCAATCTAGCCTCAACACTCCTGCAACTTCAAGCTGACCGCGCCCTGGCTCCTGCTGGCATGTGTGCCTGTGCGCAGGTGTCTCCTGAGCTGAGTGACTTTATCTGCCAGCTGCTGGACAAGAACGTCATGAAGCGGCTGGACATCCAGGGGGCTCTGCAGGTGAGGGGCGCAGCACGCGCATCGTATGGCAACGTGTAGACACCATGGTCTATTCTTTATGTGGCTGCCCAGCAGGGTGCCTGTGGCAGCACGCCCCCCTCTCTGTTGTGTTTTCTGGTCAGCAGTGAGGGGCCTGATGATGCTGGGCATTGGAGGCAAGCCTGTAGACAAGCCTATAGACAAACCAACAGTGATCAGCCACAACACTCTGTCAACCCCTTGACCAACAGTGTTGCTGCCCCCTGTGCTGCCCCCTGTGCTGCCCCCTGTGCTGTTGCTGTGTGTGTCCCCTGCGCAGCACCCCTGGGTGACACTGGGCGGCAGCGCCCCACTGGTCAGCATCAGCCAGCAGGCGGGTGCTGCTGGCTGTGGCCCCGCAGGCCTCAGCAGCAGCAGCGGCGGGGGGCTGTGTGGTGTGCTGGAGGCCAGCCAGGAGGAGATTGATGCGGCCATACAGCAGATTGCGAGTGGGGGCGTGTCTGAGCTGATGGACGTGGTGTTTGAGGAGCGGGTGCTGCAGTCAGGGTGAGTGGCCCCTGACGGAAGCTGCTGCGGGCTGTTTTTGGGAGGGGGGGTTGGCTGCAGTGGGCTGGCTAGGGCTGGTGGGTGTTGATTGTGCGGCAGTGAGCTGGGGTGCGCTGAAGGGTCATGCGCTGGAAGGACGGTTGGATGTCAGGGTAGTGAGTTGGGGCAAATACGTGTGCTGAGGGCCTGCAGTCTTCACAAGTCTGCAGTCTGCTTTCCTTGCGCAGCCTGAGCTGCGTTGGAGGTCCGCCACGCCGCTTGCATCACACGTTGTTGGGAGCCCGCCGGGCAGGTCTTGTCAGGCAGGCAAACCACCTCAGTCTCATCATCCACACAACAGGCCATTGGACACCAGTCTCGTCACTCACCAGCCCCTCTTGTGTGCCTGTGGAAACTGTGTGTCCCGCCTGCAGGCAGCAGCTGATTGCTCCCGGCCAGGTGGCGGACTGCATGTACCTCATCAGTCATGGTGAGCTGGAGATCTTGAGCCCCGTGGGCCAGGCAGGCCCCGGGGGTGGGCCAGGTGGTGAGCCCCTGATCAGTGGCCTGGACCTGGCCCAGCTGCAGGAGCAGGCTGACCCTGATGTGTGGGACACCACCACTGTCTCTGACATCAGCAAGGAGCCGGGAGGTGAGCAGAGGGCTGGGGGGCGCTGGGGTGACGCTGCTTGACGCGGGGGTGTAGGTCTCGCTGCTCTGCATATGCTGCGGCGTGGCACACACGGCATGACGCATCACAGCCACCAGTCTAGCATCGGCTGCTGTCCAGCAGTCGAGCATGGCTGTCAACCGTGGGCTGTGTGTCTTCATGCCATGGGGACAGTCATTTGTGGGATGACCTGCTGAGAGTTGCTATTGGCTGACTGCCCTGTGCCCTGGCCTGTGCTGTGCCTGTGCTGCCCTACGCTGCCCTGCAGGCAGCACCGACATCATGATGCTGAGTGATGTGCTGGCGCCCTGGGACAGCAGCAGCAGGGAGGCGGGGGCACTCGGTGGTGTGAAGCTGCTGGCCGTCAAGGGCCCCGGGGACAGCCTGGGTGTGCCGCTGCTACCGAGCCCATGCCCGGGCGACGGCAGCTCTCGCCGCAACAGCGTGACGGACAGGCGCTGGAAGGTGTCTGTGGTGTCGCGCGGGCGCAGCGTGGTGTTCACTGCCCGCCTGGCTGACCTGGCGCGCCTGGTGGAGTCCCACCCCGAGATGGAGGGGGCTGTGAAGCAGATTGTGACGCAGCAGGAAACAGATATGATGGTGGCGGAGGCGATGCGGCAGCTGCGGCTGTTCAACGACTGTCACCGCAGCAGCCACAAGGGCTGCCCGCCTGTCGTGGATGTTGCTCCCTGGCAGCAGCAAGTGCAGCAGCCAGCAGCTTGAGGCGTGCAATAGTGCTGCTGCCTTCAGGGCTATCGCAGCAGGGGAGGCCATGACTGTGAGTCTGTGGGAGAGTTCTGGTGGGGGGTTGTGCTGGTTTGAGGGGTTTGGGTGGACCTGGGGGTCCTGAACGCCAGGATGCTTTTTGCACAGCTGCTGATCGAGGCGATGCTTTTTGCACAGCTGTTGATCGAGGCGAAGATTCGCCTCTGCTTTTGAACGTACAGCAGAGGCTTGGTCAGCTTGTTGAGCTGGAAGAAGGGGCACAGCTGGGGCCCTGGTCATGAGACAGGGATGTGTGTGCGCCTGAGTGGGCGGCGTCTGCCGCGTCTGTGCTTGGCCGCGCTGCTGTGTGCTGTGTTGACTCTGTTACCGTTGCAGTTTTGTCGTCGTGTGTCCTGCAGCAGCACGGTTCTTGCGCTGCACAGAGGTGTACTGTACTCGGTGTGATGATGTCTGTGTGTGCATCATTCAGTCCTGGGTGTGCTTGGGTCATGCAGTCGGGGACCTGATCGATTCGTTGTGTGTGCTTTCGGAGGTGCTGTGTCGTTGGTGCCTTGGTAGCAGCATGACTGAACTGGGTGTGCTACAGGTGGTGGGTGGTGTGCATTGCAGCTGCACGTACAGCATCAGTGCCGCTGGCATGCCATGCGTATATGGGCATGTGGACAGGCAGGGCACTCTTTTTGTGGTGGTGTGGCGGCATTGAGGATTGTGTGTGCTGATAGGCACGGGGGAGGATTGTGCGTGTGCTGACAGGCACAATGCGGCCAGCGATGCTTGCAAGCAGCAGTGTGGGCCGTACCTCTCTGCATGTGTACTGCCCCAATGGGAGGCTGCAGGTGAAACTGGCAAGGCAGATGCCCCCAGCACTTTGGGTGTGTCTGTATGTACCAAGGTTGGCTGTGTTGGTGTTGTTTGTTTGTTTGTGTGTGTGTGTGTGTTGTTGTGCTGGGGTCTTCTTGTGTACCATCCCCAATGTACTGCCAACCAGGTGTGTTACCTGCCCTCCGTTTTTGACTTGGTTATCCTGTATCATCCCCACGTCTCCCCTGCAAGCATGTCTGCTCGTGCTGCGTGTTGGTTGCTGCACTGCTCAGCTGTGTCTGTTCGACATGGAGACGTGTGCGTGTGTTGGTGTGTGTGCGTGTTGGTGGGTGGGTAGGAGCATTGCCCTGACATGTACACTTCCAGACAGCCCTGACGTTGAAGCACACCTGGTGTGTGTGGGTGCCTTGAGGGCTGGCACATGCCCACAGCATCTGCTGGCTGCATGGATTGATGCTTCCTGTCTTGTGTAGACCTGTCCATCAGGTGTGCTGTTGGTGTTCAAGTATGGTTGGTGGTTTGGTTGCAATAACATTGCAGCAGTCGACGCGAGGGACCCGCCTGTTTGCCACTTGAGTGTTGCCACAGACATCTACCCCCCTCCCCCCTGTTTGTGTTGCCTTGTTGGTCGCACCATCACCCCCTTGTGGCAGTAGCAGGGATGCAGGACTTGGATGTAGGCTGACTTTACTACTTAGGTGTGGTGTTACTCCGTGACGGTGCTTTGCACAACACACACAACCAACCATAGTGGCCAGGGGCTGTTGCCCAAACGCCACGGCTGTATGCACTGAACAGTTTTTGCTGTGCCTCCGTCCGCTGGCAGGCGTGCTGCTTGGTGTGTCGCACACATGAGGTGTGCTTGAGTCCTGAGGCGGCTTGAGCAGGAGGGGTGTTGTCCTGTGAGCGGGAAACCCCGCCAACAGGTGTGCTTGCCTGCTGGTGACTTGTCCCAGCCGTTGAGGTCAGTCAGCAGCATCAAGCACACGCTGAGGTTTCGGGTTTTGAGTCAGACCACAACATCTTGGTCTACAGACTGTTATGAACAACTGCACCCAGTGGCCCGGCTCCTGGCTGGGTTTGGTTTGACCGCGTCGACTTGCACTGCTCTGTTTTCTTCTGCTTTGTGCTGCACTGGTCGTGAGCGTACAGCTGCAGTTGGCTGCTGAGCATCAGCAACTGCTCAGCCTTCAATGCCGCCGCACGCAGCTGTGGCGCTTTGCACACACGAGTGTGTCGGTGCAGTGAAGACAGCCTCTGCAGCCCATCTACAGGTGTCAGCGCGGCCCAGTGAACGGGCCCTGCTGAATCACTCTTTCCCCGGGGTCCTGTCCAGGGCCCCTGGTCAGCTCTGGTGCTGGGGGCAGTGTCGGGCGGGAAAGACGAAATGCGCTCGGCACGTCATCTCAGTGGTTTGGCCGAGAGAAAGGTCGGTACGCATTGCGTCTGAACACCACAGTGACTGCAACATGGTCTGTGCCGCGAGTGCAGTCTGGCGAGGGTTGGAGACGCTTTTGCTGCTGCTGCTGCTGCTCTTTGGCGGCACAGTGTGGCCTGTCCTGTTGTGAAGGCTCAGCACGTGGCTGTGAGTGTGTGTGCACAGGGTATGAAGTTTTGGCACGTGTGCAGCTGGCTCTCAGTGTCTGTTGAGTTGTGTCCTGGCAGGTGGAGTCATGACTGATCAGTTGCGGGTATTTTTCTGCACATGGATGGTAGTAGGACATTGGTCAGCAGAGGCCGACTGTACGTGGGCATGTGCTTAGCCTGGCTTGGCTCTGGAGTAAGGTTTGAGGCTTGCTTGGACTTTCAGGTCGTGCTGCCGCACGTCAGTATGTACAGAGGCATTGGTCAGGCAGTAGCAGGCTGCTGCTGCAGGTGCAGGGTCACCGTCCTATGTGCATCAACCTGCGGCAGCTATGACACATGGTTGCCGTGGGTGCTGGATGTGCATGTCGTTCCGGGGAGAAGACATTGCTATTGCGCGGCACCCGCACCGGTGGACATGCCCGTCATCACCTGGTGTGGTATGGGCTGCATTGTTATGTTGAGGTCTGCATCTGTGTGGAGATGTGGCCGAGTGTGTTTGTGTGACGCAGCATTGCGGATGGATCTGTCCAACAAACTGGCAGCAGCACTGGTGCACCAGCAGGAGGTGGGTGGCTGCTGTCAGCCGGTCGTCTTTGCGGCCAGTGCTCTGCGGGGTTCTGCCTTTGCCCCGCACCTGTTCCTGCTTCCCTATTGTCATGGTATTGTGTGCTTCACCATACAGGCTTCAAGTGCTGTCAACGAGTGTCACCCTGGAAAGGCAGGTGTCAGTGTTTGGCAATGAGTTGTGTTGTGTTCTGGTGGTGGAGTACCCCGCGATCTGAGAGCCGTACGGGGCAGCTGCGCCTGCTCCTGCTCTTGGTGATGGAATTTCCTGGTTTCATCACTACACTGTGGGTTGCAGCGGCCCATTGGTGGATTGGCGAATGTGAAGGGAATGTAACAAGAAAGTGACGTATTCTGCATGACAACCTGCCAAAATGCTGCTTTGTTGTTACCAGATGCCAGTGTTCCGTGTTTTTAGTGTGCCACCCTACCAACTCGGCAGCTGCTGCAAGGCCGACACAACTGCAAGGTCAACACAAGCACTGGCTTGTGGAGACACTGGCAGCCAACATTACTTTGCTGCAGCAATAAGCACAACAAAGAGGTGTAGGGTGGCAGCCTGTCTGCAGAGCAGGACGCCTGCGACACTGCATTGGCACCGAACTGTTGATGTTTACGGTACTGACATGACATACCAACACTGCCTGCACTTTCCTTTCCTGAACTCTGTGTTGCAGCATGTCACAATGGGTACGGACGGTCCGACAGTCACTCAGCCCCAACACCCTTTCCTGCACACTGCTCACAAGCACTACTGGCAGTGTAACTCTGGTCCGCAGCAGGGCCCTGTCCTGTCAGCGCCCTGCCTAGCTAGGATGATGCAGCACACACGCTGCAACCATGGTGCCTGCAACAGACGCCAAAGGCCTCCTGCTGACGCTGCCAAAGCCTGTGGTCTGTTTGCAGGACACACCTGCGATGCATGCAGCAGCAAACAAGCAGAATGTGCCGTGTTGACATCCTGCATGCACACCTGCCAGTCAGTGAAACTTGACTTGCCTCTGCACCAGGAGTCGTGACTACCTAGCCACAGCCAGGCACTGCTCACAGACATATGTCACCCGAGGCTGTGCTCAGAGCTGCAGCAGCAAGGTGAGCACACCATCCACATGTATGGTCAGCACTGACAGAGCAGCAACCTGTGCTGCTGACTATTGCTGGCACCGTTCAGCACATACCCCTGTGGCCCTGCTTACCTCTGTGCCCCCGCACACCATACTGTGTGACTGTCAGGATGCTGGCGCCCACTCAGCAGAGCTGCGTCGCCATTGGTATCAACATGTCACTCTGCCTGGAGCTGTGTGACTCTGCAGCACCGAGTCACGCAGTGGGTAGCCCTGTTACCATGTGCAGAGCCGCGTGTCGTGTTGTGTGTCTCTGCAGGGCTGTGTCAGCTGGCTACAGGTGCTGTCTGCTGTGCTGTTGCCGTGCTCCTGCCTGGCATGGACATGTGTGAGACCAACGTCTTCTCACTGGGACCCCCCGGCTGCCAGTGCAGCAACACCTGACAGGCAGCACAACAAGCAGCACATACTAGTCGTTGTTGTTTCAACTTGTGTCAACTTGACCTTGAAGGGCACGTGCAGTTGTCACTGTGACACAGGGGTCAGGACAGGCCTGAACACCCTGTAGAGGTCCAGGGACAACAGAGCCAGCAAGGCTCTGGTGTACCAGTGCCGTGGTGGGCACCAAGTGTACATGGCAGAGTGGTAACCCTGCTCGCAACCTGTCAACACAGCACAGAGAACAAGTCTGAGGAGGTGCTTGCAGTGTATTTCCCACCTTTGGCCACCTGTGGTGTGCAACAGGTGTATGCAACCCCTTATGACGCATGACCCTGCAGCCTGCCCCGTTGTGACCGGCTGTCCCAACAACAGGTCCCCTCGCCCACACACAAACGCACCTGTGTGATCATGTCCTGCAGCAAGGTGTCTGCAGTGACCTGGTCCGGCTGCACCCTCAGCAGCTGCTCACAGGCACGACGCAACTCAGGCTGGCCGCTGAAAAGGTACTTCATCACCTGGGGGACCATCACACGGCAGCAGCAGCAGCAGGGTTGCATCACTGCAGGCGCCTGATGCACTCTCACCACAGCCTCTGACCATCGTCACCATACCTAACGGATCACATAGACAGGTTCTTATCATTTCACTCTTCAAACCTGACCCTGCAGAGTGGTGACCCTGCAAAGCGTCGTGGCCACTAGTGGAACAGTATTGCCCCCCACATGACTTGAGACAGGGCCAAACCAACACACACTCACCTTCTTGAGGCGTCCGATGCGTCCAGACTGGCTCTGTGCAGCAGCAGTGGAGGTGCAGATGACACAGCAGCAGCGGCCAGCCACAGGGTGTTGAAGCACACAACATGAGCAAACCACATGTACACAGCAGTACCCCAAGCACAACCACACAGTCCACACACATCTGTTGACAGCTCAAGCTGCTAAGTTAGAGCCATGCATGGGGCTGGTATCTGCCTGATGTGAGCAGACACGAAAATTTCAAGCACTTTTGGTTCTGCATGGCAATCGTATGAGCTCGCACACGCCTCACCGCGTCCCGTGCTCCCCCGACACTGCCCCTCCAGCCCCATGCAGCATAGCGCTGCAGGAAATCTACCACCACAGCTGCCTCATCAACTCCAGCACACTCCTGCTGCTGCTGC
>QAXK01011858.1:0-14332 GCA_004335735.1 Chlorella sp. KRBP | reverse complement strand
ACTGTGTGACACAGGCTCAGTGCACTGTGTGACACAGGCTCAGTGCTCCAGAGGGAGACAGTGCTGACATGCTCCAATCCACTCAGGCTGTTGGTGACTCAGGCTGGAAGTTGAAGGGGCCCTCAAGATAATGAGCTGTGTTTGCGCATGCTGCTGCAGGTCTGAACAGGAGCTACCCTTGTGAGCGCATGTTCAGGTGAGAGGACCTCGCAATGTCACATGTCCATCCACCTACTTGGCGCGATGCACTGCTGCCAACCTCACAATCAGTGGCGATGTTTCAGATCCAGTCTTCATGATTAGGCCGTACACTGCTTCACACATCTCTCCGTCCCTCTGACCCGGTGCTGTGCCAGCTTCAGGTGTGGCACACCTGTTTCTGCTACAGCACACTACTGCCAGCTGCCGCATGATGATGCATCATCATCATAGGTGCTGTATGAAGTCTTATGCCCTGGTGTTGCCGTCCATCCTCCCGCCCCCGCCCCACCCCCACCCCCACAGCTACTACTGGTTCTCCTGGGCCCTTGAGTTTGTGGCCCTTGCCGGCCTGACTGTGCTGATGGTGATGGGCCTGCTGGCCGCCTCTGCCCTCAGCTGGATGGCCTGGTTCACAGTGCTGTCCCTGTTCATGATCCAGGGCAGTGACACATTCCTGGCCATCAGGAGCCTCGGCCTGGTGAGTGGGGTGGGGTGTGGGGGAGAGGGCCGCACTTCCTTTCTTGAAGGAAGGGGCATGGGGCAGTGTGGGGGAATGGGGGCCTGCTCATGTGCCAGCCTGGATCCAGCTGCGGCAGCGACACATTCCTGGCCATACGCAGCCTCGGCCTGGTGAGTGGTTGCAGCTCAGCTGGTGGGGGAGGGGGAGCGGGAGGGCGGCTTGAGGGCAAAGGCAGGGCCGCATGGCTCGAGGTACAGTGTGGGGGAATGGCCCCCTGAGGGGTACGGCAGACAAAGGGGCACCAATATGCTGTACTGTGTGCTGTCATGAAGTACCGTACTGCAGCCTACAGTCGGACTGATTATGGCTGTGACAAGATGATGGCTGAGCAGTGCTGCTGTGCCTGTGTGCTGCCTGCAGACTGGGCGCTCCTACCACTTTGCTGGGCTGACAGCAGCGGGCTGGATCATCATGGCCAGTGAGTGACCGTAACCCCTTGGGCCCCATAGGCCAGCACACAGTGCCCTGTGTCCAGTTCAATGGCTGTGCAACATATGCTGAGTTTTGCAAGCTGCTGTGGCTGCTGATTGGCGTGAAGTCAGCATGCTGCGGGCTGAGTCGGCTGGGTATGTGGGGTTGCAAGGCAAGGACATCTCGCCAACCTGGTCCGTGCTGGCACTTCCAAAGCCTTCACCGAGTGAACAGTCTCTACTTGACGTGGCCTTGTCACAGGACCAAGCTGACACAAACTCTGCCTGCTGCTGCCCCACCCCCCCTTCCCCTGCAGTTGCCAACCTGGCCCTGATCTTCCTGTTGGCCTGGAGGCCCCGCAAGAGCAGCAACACCGCCTCAGGACCCATCAAGTACTGAGCAGCAGCAGCCTGAGGCGCAGCAGCAGAAGCAGCAGCATGGTTGTTGGTTGAAGACCCAGACTAAGGTCATCGGACCTTTGCTGGCAACTGTTGGCACAGTGTGCCACTGGCTTGTGACAGTGACGGTCACTCACGTGTCTGCCATGGCATCATTGTGAGGCCATGCCGTGTTGTGTTTGTTTAGCTGTGGCTGGCACCAGTCGCATTTGAGGCTTTGCTTGTGTCATGGCCAGCCTGACATGCTTGCAAGCACAATCACAATTGTGGGTGCCACGCTTCTGCAATCATTGCATCAGTGTGTGTGGTGCCCACCAGTGGCACGTGTTGAGGCGTAGCCTACGGTGATACCAGCCACTGTCTGACAATCAATGACACTGGCACTGGCAGTTGGCAACTACCAGTGGCACAAATAGTTGCCTGCCAGCCGCTGGCTGAGGTACAACCTGTGTTTGTGCTTGCGCAGTCACTGCTAGTGAGGCTCGCGTGGGTGCTGCTCAGGGCGTGCCTTGGTACTTTATTGAGACAAGGGTCGACCTGTCAGGATGCGCACAGTAGTACTGCCAGTGTGTGCCCCTGACACACTAGTAGTGTGTGCAACTGGGCAGGGCGTTGATTTGACTTCAAAGGTTGAACCTCTTTGGGGTTCCAGGTGGTGGCCCAGCATCACTGATTGACATGCTGAGAAGCACAGCCCAGCCTGGGGCCCAGCTTTGCTGCAGAGCAACATGATGCGCCCGCTGTACAGATGGGTGCATGTGTGTGTTTGATTTTCTGCACGACTCAATAGCGTGAGTCATGCTCCACGCAGCACGTGTGTGGGTGGAGTGGCCCAATGGGATGCATCTGACGGTGCTTGTCTGACATGCATGCATGCATGTGTGCATGCGTGTGCGCCAGTGCACGCAACTGCCAGTTGCAGTGCAAGCCGACGTCAGCAGCAGCAGCAATGCATGCAGATGTCATGAGTCATTGCCAGGCGGCAGGGCAGTCGCCGATCTCATACATGCACACCCTGACGGTTGGGGGCATATGCATTCAATGCCGGATGACAGTGTGCCCAGAGCTTCGGTGCAGCGCATCTCAGACAGGCATTCACAGTTGTAACACACACACGCTACCTCTGATGCATACCGTCTCGGCTGACTGGTGCAGTCTGACCTCAGCTTGCATCAATGCAGATGTGCAAGCCAGGCTGGTGAGCCAGAAGTCTACCAAGCACACTCCAAGTGTTCCCCATGCTGAGCTGGGGCAGTAACTGTGTGTCTATGGGATAGCCAGTGAGCTATGGTCTGCATGGAGAGCCGCTCTGGTTGGACCATGCCTCTGCTTGACAGATGCAGCAAATGCCAGGCTCACTTGTGACAGTTGCACCCCTGCTGCACTCCATCATTCATGCCCACCTCCACTACTGAACAGTGTGACGTTGTGACAACGTTGCAGTCAAGAGCCTTGCCAGCCTTGCACAAGATGTGCGTTGCCCTCAGGTCTCCGAGAGCAGGCTGCACTCATGTAGGGGCCGTGTTCGTGATCCAGAAGAGGTGTTACACTGCTGAAAAGATGCCATCCCAAACTTTGCAAGCAGCGGAGGCCACACAAGAAAGCTTCACACACAGCAAAGGGACGGGCAGCAACATAGAGACTGCAGAAGGAATGCCGGCAGGGGCACTGCCCACCCCGACAGCTGGGGCCACTGTGTTAGAACACCCCGAGTTTCTGCTGACAACATGCTGACTGTGTGGATGATCATTATCCACACTGCCACCAAGAACTGTGACACATGCCATGCCATGTCAGGCAGCCAAGCAGCCAGGCAGTCAGACTGCGTGGGGCTCATGGCCAGTTCAACATCCCACCAGGATGAAAGAAAATATTAGGAGCATAAGAACCACTACTGTACATGCTTGGGAAGCAGAACAGGGAGACGTGAGACTGTTGTGGGCGCAGTGTGAGCTTATCAAAGCCAAGGACCCCTCTAGCCTGCTGAAACACTGCACTGATGAGCCACACTGCTCTAACAACAGCGGGCTGCGGTTGCTGCACTAGCTATGCCTTCAACTGCGTGATGCCCTTGCTGCTTGTGTGCTGGTGCAGCAAGCAGCTTGCCCTCCTTCCAGCCTGCCTGCCTGGCCCTGACCAACAGGTCCCGATCAACAGAGTGCCACAGCCTCCTGCAGGGCACCAGCAGCACACACTCCACATCAGTCCACTGCGCAATTCCCGCAGCTGGAGAAGCTGGAGAAGCCTCAGCTTGCCACTGCCACATCGGATGTGCGCTGCCTTCCTGTGCAGCAGTGTCACTGGCAGCCAACGGCACTTGCAGGAGCACTCACAGCGATGCACTGACACGCCCGATTTGCATGCTGTGCACATGTTGTATGCAAGAAACCTTCATGGGCATCACCATGATCTGCAAGCCAGCACTTCAGCATGCCATGCAGTGCATCAGTGTGACGCATCACACAACGGCAACTCACCTTTGCCTCAACCCAGTGCAGTGGGGTTGCCGTCACCATCAGCAGAGCGTGCCAGGCTGGCCTGCAGGCAGCACACAGGAGGTGTGCATAGGGTTGAAAGAACTGTGAAAAACCATGCAGAGGCAAAAGTGCGTTCAATTCACGGTGCACAGGTGAGAGAGAACAGAAGCATGCTCTGAGCCCCTCAACATGGTGGACGCCAATGCTGCAGCTTTGCGCTAGCAGCCCATACAGAGCACTAGTACTATTAGTAGCTAGCAGCATGCGGCATGCTTGGAAGCATCAAAGACAGAAACAACACGTCAGGTTCCTGATTGAGGAGACAAGCATAGACCTGAACCACCCTCTTTGCAGCTTACTCTATGTCAATGAGCCTCTCTGCTGCATGGATCTCCCTGAGCCAGTCGACTGACAGCACGTCCTGCACAGCACCAGGCTGCTGCGCCTCCAGCCGCCTCTGGGCCTCTGTGAAGCCTGGCCACAGATGCCCTGCGAACACGTAGTCAGTCTGCAGGACAGACAACAGCAACACTCACTGAGATCGGATTGGCTTGAAGCTCTGAAGATATTGAAGCACTGATGATGCGATGACTATGGCCCAATGGGTGCTGACACGCCGTAGTCCACACATACTGTGGGGCATGCTTGGGCAAGGTGGCAAGAAGGCACGTAAAACTGTCAGCACGTACAGTTGACCGCAGCAGGAGTGTGCGGCCTGCAACAAATTGGCATGATGATCATGCCCAGGTAGCCAGCTCATTAGAGCCTGTTTGCAACGCAACATCTATGCAAGGCAAGCCCCTCGGGGTTTGGGTGCACTACAGCTGAGTCACAGTCTCAGGGACGGTCCCCTATTGCATGCTGGATATATCGGGTCCATCAGCACACACCTCTGGTGTCAGCTGAGCCACCACAGTGCCGCCGTGCTGTGCCACGATGCCCCACAGCTCCTGCGGCGCTGCTGTCTTGATTGTGTGGTGCTGCAAGCGGCTAGCCCAGTTGTGGAAGTAGCAGGTGGCACCAGACAGCAGCTGGATGGATGGCTGGGTGGCTGCAGTGCGACGAAGACAGGGCATGATCATACTGTTCAAAGTTACACACTCTGTTTCAAACAGACGGTCAATGATGGTGTGGTCAAGCAAGGCATCATGGGTCATGAGCTGGGTGCATTTTGCAAGGGCTGCCCCAGCGCTACTGCTTTGAACGCATATGCTTGCAGCAGGGTTGAGACTCAGTAGGCCTGGCACATGGTAGGTCATCACTGAAGGTGGCCGATGATCACCTGGCACTGCTTGTGGGGGGAGTGGGACTGCTTTGCTTTGCTTGGACATGTTGTAGCTCTCCCAAGCGTGGCCATCCATCTCATCCCACACAGACTGGGGTGTGCCAAAGGTCCTTGAGAGGGCGTCCGTGATCTGCAGGACAGAAGTGGAGGGAAGGCCGGGCAGATGTGCTGGTGTCCGTGCGTTGTGGAAATTGATATGTTGATGCGCCAGGACCTGTGCATGACAGGCCCTGTCAGTGTCGGCGCCCTGCTGATCATTTGCTGCAGGATGCCACCGGCGCCTATGCTTGCAGCGCACAGCATGTGCGTTGTAGTGTGATACAGGTACAGCCCAGCTTCTGTGTGGTGGCGCCCCCAGCTGGGATGCTCCTCAGGTCAGTTTGTGCCTGGTACGTACCTCCTGCTGGATGTTGGGGTTGAGGCCTGGAAAGTTGAGCTTGCCGCACACAGACACCTCGACATAGCTGTCGTGCCACAGGGCGGCAACGATGGGCACGTCAGAGAAGCCGATGGTCTTGTCTTGGCGGTGGCCGGCTTGGTTGCATAGCACCCTGACTGCAAAGCACCAGTCATCAGGCTGCTGCTTCAGGCTGCTGCTGATGAGATGCCTGTCCTGCCTCAGGCTCGGCATGTACCTCACTAAGTCAACAAAGTAGGTCGGCACTGCACTCACACCAATCAGCTGGCCCTTGCCCTGCAGGCATATGAGCACAGCATGTGTGCTCACACTTGCGTTCTTGAAGTGTGCATGGGGGCGCTCGGTTTTGGCGCCATGTAAGTGAAGTGAAGTGAAGTGCATGCTTCGAAGGTGACCAGGAACGGCTGTGTCTTGTTGAAATGCCCCACTGCATGTCAGCTTGTCATGCACAAGGGGCACCAGTGGTGTGTGCTGAGCTATGTGAAGGGCACAGCCTGCAGCACGGTGCTGAGAGGGTGCTGCAATCAAAACCACTGCCCACATGCGAAGGCACCTATGTGAATAGCGTGCTGTAGTCGTGCTGTGGCTTGGTCATGGTGTGTTCATGCAGGAGTGTCAAGGGTGCAAATGTGAGCTGGCAAAAGCATCGAAACTGCTGTATCCTTCGCTACTCACAGCAGCAGCCTTTGCCACCAGCCATGCCAGCTTATAGTCTGACTTGGGTTCAACTTCATTAGCCTTGCTGTACCCAACTCCTGGATCTGTGATGATGTCAAAGGCGTCCTCAGCTGCAGTGCAGCACAGACAGGCTCTGACCAGGTTGAGGTAATGAAAAACACCACTACATCCAGTTGCACCCTTGAGTGCTTGAGACATTATGTCAGGCCCAACTGGTCAGGCCCTAACCCCGAGGTTGCAAAGGTGCTTGTGCGTTGAATGGCAGCTCTGCTGGTTAGACGACATACCTAGGGCAACAAACACAGGGATGGCGTCCCTGTTCTTGTAGTGTGATATGTGCAGGTGAATAGCTGGCAACTTCTCATCTACATCTCCCACAGTGAGTGTCACTGCCTCTGCAGTAGCGCAGTACACGGGCGTGTTGCCTTTCATCAGGGGACCATGCTTTGATGTGCTGTTGTGAAACTGTTAAAACCTCCTGATGCCAACTGGATTGCAGCGATCTGCGAACGTCCTTAAGGTGTCTTATGATGTGCTGGGGGCGATTGACGTTGCCTGGTATGTCTCCTGTACAGTTCTCAGCCTCAATGCCATGTGCAACTGAGTCAGTTGAACTACTGACACATGTGCTGCATCTTGGTGTGTGCTACAAAAGGCCAAAACCCGTCACCGCACGGTTTATGGAACCATCAAACGCCATGAAGACTACCAACTGCCTCACAGGGCCCACACAAACTACGGTTGAACAGCGTGAAGTGTGAAAGAACGTGTGACCAGCTTCCGCGGCATGATAGCGCTTAACAGTGTGACTCTGGATCTTTCCAAGAGTCATGTTAGGGTATGTGAACATTTGAGTCTATGTCCGGCCACCTGCAATGCTCACTCGGGATTATGGCGCTACCTTCCTTCCTCTACGCTTGCCACAGCCATACAGGTTCCAAGGCTCGCTTTGAAAGACTTTTAACAGCGTACAACCAACCTTAAAAACATGTACAGTCCGTTAGAGTCAAGCAACCGGCAGGCCAGCCAGAGCAGCAGCAAGAGCAGCACCACTTGTCCGCAAGCATAGCCACAGCGGCAGCCTAGCGCCCCCATCACCCTCTGTCCTGTAGCCGCATGGCATTTGCCAGGCTTACTACAGACTGGGTGATAGGAGGGTTGGGCAGCCTAGGGCCACCATGCCCTTCTGTATCACAGCTGCTTGGCGTGGCCATTTCTACAGCGTTGTGGACTGGGGTGATAGGATGGCTCTAGGCAGCCCATAGGGCCCCCTTGTACCGCAGTTGTGGGGCGTGGCCATATCTACAGCGGACTGGGGCGGTGGGAAGCAGTTCAGCAGCTGACCTCTTCAGGAACAGCAGCAGCAGCAGCCCACACGACAGTTAAACTCCCTTCCACTATCCCCTTATGTTTTGTATGTAGCACGGCCGTTGCCGGGCAAACTGCAGACTGGGGTGATATGTGGCGGGGTTCCTGTAACCAGTGTTGTCTCCTTCCCCCGAAGCGGAAGGGAAACACACTGGTTGCAGGAACTCTTCCGCATATCACCCCTTTCTGCTGGAGCAAGGCAGACTGCGTGGTGTACGGCGCCAACAAACCTACCATCAGCAGGCACGATGTACACACCATGCACAAAGCAACTGCTGTGAACCTTGAGTGGACCTTGCTGCTGGCATGGCAGAACGGGCTCACTGCTGCTGTGTGTAGGAAACGATCTAGACGGAACAGACACCCCCTTCGCAGAGCAGGCCTGCCATCACATACTACAAGTTCCCAACAGCAGCATCACAGCAAGTGTGACCCATCCTTGTCAATGCATGCATGAGCTGAACTCTTGGGAGCCATAGCTCACCATTCTGCTCACAGGCCGTCACTGTGACCGTGGGTGACTCAGCCAACACCTGACACTTGACTCACCACGTCATCAAACACCTTCCGCAATCGTGCACGTCCCCTGCCGGCTTGCACACTATGCCCTGACGTGTTGTCATGGTTTGAAAAAACAAAGGCAAAGTTCCACTCTCAGCAGAGTCAAGAGAGGTCTGACCACGAACGTTGGTTAACCCACTGACCCCCCACCGCGGGTGCCGGGCACCAACTCACAGCCGAACGGCCCCAACACCCCTTCTTCTCACACTGTTGCTAGCACTCCTGCAGCCATGCACTGTCAGTAAAATACAGCATGAATCTTGTTTCCAGCATGCAGCCAGCCCATCCAGGCGGACTATACATGCAGTTGGCTGGATGGCGTCCCTATGTTCGTATATTTATGTGTGCAGGTGGGTGGCCGACACCTGTTATTGAACATCTCCAAAGCGAGCGTCACAGGTTCTGCTGTTGCGCAGTAAACGGGCCTGTTCCTTCTCATCAGGGGACCATGAGCAGACATGCTGTGCTGCATAAGTCCCCTGATCTGAACTTGTGCAGTGAAGCACAGACAGGCGCTGGATGCGCATTGGAGCGATGCTTAGAAGTTACTAATATTTGATTTCATCATTTCGAGACAATTGTCGTTTCCTGGTATGTCTCCTTTGAAGCGCTCAGCCTCATGAGGTATCACTGCCATGTTCAACAGACACAAGTGCTGTGACAGCTTGGTGTGTACATGCTGGTTGCCAAACAAGCAGCCTAAACAAATAATAGGAAAACGCGCTGATTCAGCGAGCAATAGGCATGGGTGGGCGAATGCGGGAAACAACGGTTGAATGGCGTCAAGAGTGAAAGAACGTGTGACCAGCTTCCGCGGCAAGCTTGGGTCATAACCTCAAGCCTCTGGGCCTCTCAATAGCATTGGAAGGGTCTTTGGGCAGTCTTGTGTATGTCAGACCAGCTGCAGTGCTCACCCAGGATTGTGGCGGTACCCACCTTCACTTTCGCTCGCCACAGACAAACATGTCTCCTATATAGTTTCAAATGACTATAAAATGCAGTCAAATGTCTTTCTGCAGCTCTCACAGTCCTTCATGCGCAGGAAACGGGCAGGCCAGCCAGAGCAGCAGCAAGAACAGCACCACTCTCGCAGCCTGCAAGCACAGCAACAGTGACAGCTCAGCGCTTGTATCCCCTAATGTTCTGTAGCGGCTCGATAGTTGCCCCGCTCACTACAGACCAGGGATGATGTGAGGCTGGGGCTGCCTAGGACCACCATGCCCTGATGTATTACCACAGCCGCATGGCAATGGCACATGTCTACAGTGGACTGGGGTGTTTGGCGGGTGCTGGGCAGTCTTTAGGGCCCATATGTACAGTAGCTGCATGGCTACGCCATGTACACAGCTGACTGGGGCGGTGGGAAGCAGTTGAGCAGCTGACCTCTCCAGGAACAGCAGCAGCAGCAGCAGCAGCCCACACGACAGTTAAATGCCCTTCCATCATCCTCTTATGTTTTGTGAGTGGCGAGGCTGTTGCCGAGCATACTGCAGACTGGGGTGACATGTGGCGGGGTTCCTGCAACCAGTGTTGTCTCCTTCCCCCGAAAGGGAAGGGAACCACACTGGTTGCAGGAGCCCCGTCACATATTACGCCAGTTTGTTGTTCGACACATACCACCAGGCCCACTGTGCGAAGTGTGCCGAGTGACTGACGGACCAAAGCCGAGTGTCTGACTGCAAACTGGCTGCATGTGCTTCATTTTACTGTGTCCGGCTTGTATCACGGCGCCAACACATGCCATGCTGCGACAGCTGATAACAGTCTACCTCCAGTCACAGGCTGTAGCTCGTAAGCTCTGCCAGGTGACAAGCCCCGCACTGTGTCCCATCTGCACACGCGATACCTGGTGCCATACAGGCGTGCATTACCAGCCGACAGCTACCTAGCAAGTGACGACACTGTGGTGGTCATGGACATCCTAGGGCCAGGCCAGCACAGTGAGCGCTAGCTCCACAAGTGCAGCACCGGCCAACAGTCACGGTCATGGCACCGTGGCATCCCTATACACTGCACAATGCACAACACGGACCAGAAGCCATCCGCTGCCCACCCGCCACCACATGCCCTTGACGTCAACACGCTCGGCAACATGTGTGCGCGTCCAGAGCAACAGGGGTGCTTGCTGCTGGGGTCACACGTGCTGCAGTCACTGCTGTTCAAGCGAAGACAGCACACACGCACCATCGCATGCTGTGAGCATGCTGTGATGAAAGCAGGCACACGTATGCGCAGTATGCACCCTGTGATGCACATGCCCTCCAAACCACACACAGCTGCGCTGACAACCCCTTCTGCTCTCCCAAACCATGCCATGCAAGGATCATGATGGCACAGGGGTGCAGCACACCACACACAGGGGTGCTGATGACAACATACACAACACACAGAACAGCACACAATGAGCACAGCGGGTTCACACTACCCCATACAGCTCGTCCGCCCGTGAGGAGGGCATACAGGGTGTGGGCAGCACTCAGATGCAGCCACACACATGCTGTGCCATGCCAGCAGAGGTACTGCCACTGCAGCGAGCCCCTGCCTTGCCTGATGGCGCTTGATACTGCTTGCAGCATGCATGCGTAAGTGCTGCGTACATGTTGCCAGCCGCATCCTAGCTGTACGGCCATACATGGCCAGATGTGTGTCAACACATCACGGAAGAAGGCCCTGAGGAGATGCGGTCACCCAAACAGTTCTAAAAGAGTCACAGGCGTCAAAAGTAGGGGCAGAATCACACGCCGCAGGGACTGGCAGGCACAGCACAACGCCAGCACACGTTTGTGCAGCAGCAACATCACAAGCAGCTTGCGGGGCTGCGTGTGCAGCGACACAGACACGCCAGTTTGATCACATACCACAGAACACTTCCCTACTTCAGCCCTGCAGACACGCAAAACAACGCACACAAGGCCGGGCCTGGCTGCAGACCAGCATGCAGCACACACACAACGGCATACAATACAGCTGTTGCTATGAAGGTGACAAACCAGAACACATGAGATCTGCGGGGTGGCACCACATCAGACACGGCTGGTATAACTCCAGCAGGTGCTGGTCAGGCTTTGGACATCATCAGCACACACAAAAAACACAGCACCCCACAATACATCAGATCTAACCCTAGTCGACACTGTGGCGGCACCTCGCCCTGACAACTCCCTGCCAGTCAGGTCACCAAAGCAGTCAGCAGTTGCGAACACCACCCTGACAACACCGTGGCAGCCAGCCCATTAGTCATGGGTTGAGGGAAGGGAGGAGGGGGGTCAAGGTACTGGGAGGGTGTTGACACAATGTTGACACATGCAGGACCCATCCGCTGCTTGGCTGCAGGAGAGGGACATGTACACACACCTTGTCCCTGCACGCCAACCCTCTCTTTGCCCACACATAGACAGAGGAAACTCTCAACAGCAGACTTGATGGGTTTACACGCAACCACCAGAGTCCTGACGCAACATGCACCTGATGTGGGGCACCTGACTCACAGGCACAACATAGCACTGGGTGACAGCAAAACACAACATGCTGCAACACATGCACACACACAACAGGGGTCCTCACACAACCTCTTGACACACCAACACACTACTGTGATCTGCCAAGCCCAACCAATTGCTGCTGCCAGTTGCTGCTGGGATATAACATTGCCTGCAACACCAGGGAACAGCAGGAATGCTGCTGCTGCTGTGCGACAGAATGCCCTGTCTGGTAGCCCTCTGAGCAGCAGCTGCATGCATCAGATACAGAGACCGCAGTCCGCTTGCGCAGCCACCCCGGTGCTTGCGTTGTGCTACTGCTGCTGTTGGGGCCACTGCTGCTGTTTCAGGAGCTGCTCAGCGCCCGCCAGAGCTGCCGTCGCGCCCCCGGCCCTGCTGCTGCTGCTGCTGCTGCTCCTGCTGCCCGAGCCCTCCCCCAGATATAGGCGGCAGCAGGTCCTCATACAGGCCCCCTTCCAGGCCCCCTGAGCCCCCCTGCATTAGCCCCAGCAGCCCCGTCAGGTTCCCGGTGCTGCCAAAGCCCCCTAGCCCCAACCCAACCCCAAACACGAGCGCGGCACCGCCGCCTCCGTTGCCGCCGGCCCCTGCCCCACCCTCTGCCTCCCCAGCATAGCCATACCCCTGCAGGATCAAACCCCCGGGTGACCCCACGCCCCCTGCCCCAGCTCCTGCCAAGTCAGCAAGGCCGGACCCTGACCCTAGCAGCGACTGCTGCATACCCCCTGGCATCCCGGCAAGGGCTGCCCGTTGCACAGGTGACATGGGCGGGGAGTTGAGCCCCAGCAGGCCCCCTAAACCCTGGCCCTCTGGGGGGCTGCTGTGCAGGCCTAATCCCTGTGCCCGTGCCTGCTGGCGGCGTTGGGCGGGGCTCTGGCTGCTAGCACCTGCTGCTGCTGCTGCTGCTCCTGAAGGTCCGACCACCTGCAGCAAGCACAGCCGCACAGCAACAATCAGCCATGCTTTCTGACCTGCTGGTTGCTGGCTGCTACTAGTTTGAGCTGTTGGTTGCTGGGTGGAGTTTGAACATGGTGGTTGAAGTCACACAACACCAGTAGCTGATGCAGCGTTTTCCGTCTGGCCACCAGCAGCTGCTGGTGCACAGCAACTGGAACACATGCAGCACAGCTTGGAATGAGCTGCTGGTCAAGCTGCACGTCGCGGCCTGCCTCCCTTGCGGCCCCAGGACTCATGGGATGCAAGTCAGGGCAGCATGCATACCACAGCCACATCAACCCTCCCCTCGACCACAGGCCCACTACTCCAGGCGTACCTGTGTATCCTCGTCCATCTTGAACAAGTCACTCAGGCTCAAGGCAGACCCGTGCTGTGCACCCAGGCCACCCAAGCCCCCCAGCAGCTGACCCATAGACCCCCCAAGGAATGTGCCGCTGCCATGCAGCCCAGCAGCCGCTGCTGCTGCTGCTGCCGCCGCCGTCGTACCAGCACCTGCCGGCTGCTGCTGCTGGGTGGGTGTTGCTGCTGGTGGGGGCATGGGGCTGCTCTGGACTGCGCGAGAGAACGGCCCCAGGTCAGCACGCAGTTTCTTGAAGGCCTGCAGCACAGCACAGCACAGCAGCACAGATGTGTACACACATGGTGTGATAAGACAGGACAAACATGGGCGACGCTGCGGCAGCTGCTGACCGCTGCACCAGCAACGACTTGCTGCCAAGCAGCTGCATCTCCACAGCATGCCGGCACAGCACCATGTGGGGTGCTGCCATGCCGCAAGCCTGCTGCAGTATGGGCAATCAACACAGCATTACTGGCATTGGACTTCTGAGTTGGGGTGTGCCTCACCTGTGTGGGGCTGTCGCTGGGGTCTAGCTGGCGGGGCTGCTGCTGCTGCAAGCTGCCCCTACTGCTGCTGCTGGCTCCGCCTGCACGGCCCCTGTCCTGGGAGTCGTCTTGCTGCTTGAGAAACGCCAGCTGTTGCTGCTGCTGCTGCAGTGAGGCTGCAGGGAAGCCAGATGACGTCAGCATCAGGTTGGGCACCAACCCCTGCTGCTGCTGCTGCTGCTGAGACAGGCCAGAGCTGGGGGGCCCTCCAGCCTGCTGCATAGAAACATCGATCTGCCCGGAACCAGAGCGCGCGGGCCCTGCCCCTGCTGCCGCACTTTGCTGCTGCTGCTGCTGCCGTTGACGTGCTGCTTGGTCCTGCAGCAGGGCGGCTAGCTCGCCATAGCCCCCCGCATTCAGCAGCGCTATCAGCAACCCCACCCGCTGCTCTGGAGGCAGGTGCTGGTTGGCCTGCAACTGGTTGTGTAGCTGCACTGCCATGGCTGTGTGACCCTTGGCATACAGCGCTGCCACCAGCTGCCGCTCCCGCTCGTCCTGCCACTCCCGCGTCACCTGCCCCTGCTGCTGCTGCTGCTGCTGCTGCGCTGCGGTTGGCAGCACCAACAGCTGGGGCTGCTGCTGCTGCTGAAGGGGAAGCTGCTGCTGCAGCGCCCCTAGCTCCCCACCTGCCAACCCCACTGAGGCGCTCAAGGGTAGGCTGTGCTGGGCTGTCAAC
>QAXK01011853.1:0-11750 GCA_004335735.1 Chlorella sp. KRBP | reverse complement strand
GGAGGAGGGGGGGGGGACACAGATACATTCCTTCAACACCTGTTTCATGATGCCATTGGTAAGAGACAGCCGTCGTGCAGCCCAGCCACTGCAGAAGGGAGCGGCAAAGACATAAACAACAGCCCCCCACTGCCTGTTTACCTGTAGTGCTGCTGTGGCATGCTCGCACACAAACCCTGATGCACAACTGCATACTACTGTGTGACTAGCTCTAGGGGGTCACCTGTGGTGCTGCTGTAGCCCGAGTCCACGACGATGGATGTCTGCTTGGCCACTGAAAAGGTGGACAGCACAGCATCCTTGGCCAGGAACAGTGCCGGGCACCTGCGCAGCACATGAACACAACACATGGGGTGCAGTACACGTTGTATTGCTTGCTGTACTGCTTCCTGCACTGCTGACCGCACTGCTGGCTGTGTCCCTCCTCTGTACAGCTGCCTAGTGCCCATCTCTGCACAGATGGCCCTACTACTGGCAACCATGTGCCATGTGGCTCAGGTGGGGAAGAAGCAGGGTGCTGCACGGGTATGCAGGGGACTGTCGCAACCAGAGCCAGCTCCTGCTCGGTTGTGTCAGCGCCCATCAGGCACAGCACTGATATGCGCTGACACATCAGGCACAGCACGATTGTGTATTGCACGATGATGTAGCTGCTGATCGAAACTCACAGGGCTGTCATGGTCAACCTGGTTACCATTTTGTTCTAGAGCCTGCATAGCTGACAGCCCTGTGGTTGTGACAGCCTTGTGAGTATGGTTGGGGGTTGGGGACCCAGAGGTGCGGATCTGGGCGTACCTCAGGTGTTCAAAGGCCATCTGCACCATCTTCTCCCGCACCTCCTTGGTGTTGTGGGTGGGCTCCGTGAACAGCACTGCATTCTCCTCAGGCTTGATGTGCAGCCGCTCTCTGGATGGGACAGCACGGCAGGGGCCGACGGCAGGGGGGGACAGGAGGGTGGGGAGAGGCATATGCTTGTATGATTGACGGACAAGGGGGGAGGTGAGGGGGCATGTGAACAGCACTGCATTCTCCTCAGGCTTGATGTGCAGCCGCTCTCTGGATAGGACAGGAGGAGGGGGCGAGGGCAGGGGGGAGGGGGTAACAGGGGGCGAGAGGCACAAGCTTGTTGTGACGGACAACACAACGCAGCCACCGCCACCAATTGAATGCAACCGCCCAACTCTCACCTCCATGCATCCACTTGTGGCACAGCTCTCTCACCCTGTCATTCCTCATCCACGCAACCACTCTCTCACTCTCTCACCCCCTCACTCTCTCACCTCAAGGCGTAGTCCCACATGCGGCACACCACCTCCCAGTCAGACAGCAGGCCATCTGCAGAGAAGGGAGACACCACCTGGTGATGGGGCAGGGCAGGAGCAGGGGCAGGGCAGGCGCAAGGCAGCACACAGCAGACACAGCAGAAACAGCTCTGTTCAAGTCTCGGTCTGTTCTTCGCCAACTCTGTGTTGCATCTGTGTTGCACAACGGCTACGGCAAGTCAGTCACCTGGTACCCAAACCCTGATGTTACATACCTCTTACGCTCTCTGCTCTCATGCCACAGCAGTGCAAAGTACAACACTCAGCATGGAAGAGCGGAGCACAACATAGGGAAAGCGATACCCCCAGCACAGTGTCCTGCTGCAGCTGGGCGCCCGAGGTTCCCCATGCAGCTGCGTGCCTGGCGCTGACATTGATTCAGCTGATTGCCATGCCCCAGACCGACCTCCAAGTACTGCCCGCCCTGTACTGCTTGCAGTGCTATACCGCCTTGCATGTACTGCCGACAACACTGCCCTGTGCCGCCTGCCATGTGTGTACCGTTGCAATGCCCAGCACGTCCTGCTCACGGTGCCGTCCTGCTGTCCTGCCCTGTCTCTCAGGCTGTACTGCCTTGTCTGTATCGTTGTGTCTGTACTCCCACATGTTCTGCTGTCCATGTACTGCCTGCTCTGCTGTGCCTGTACTGCCTGTCTGTACTGCCTACCTCCATGTGTGCCCTGCTGTAGCCCAGCTCCTGTGAGCCCACGAACAGCTTCCTGCCTGATGTGGAAGCTGCGGGCTGGCCGTCCACCTCCATGCCGTTGGCCTCACCAGCACCTCCTGTGGCCCCAGCAAGCTGTGTGTGTGTGGTGTGGACCGGGGGGTGAGGGTTTGGATGGAGGTGGTTGAGGGCACGTGGTGGGAGAGGTGGGTGAAGGTGAGGCAGGTGGGAGAGGTAGGTGGGGAGGATGGCAGTCAAGCAGCAGGAGCAGCAGGAGCAGCAGCAGCGGCGGCGGCGTCAGCGACAGGGCCATGGGTCAGTTGGGTGCAGGAGAGGGGGGGGTCTCTGTTGATGTTGTGCTGCTGTGTGTAGCAGCAGGTGCCCTAAGGGGCAGTTGCACTGCTGCCTGCCCCGCTGTGCAGCTGGTTTCTGGTCGGCCCCGTGCACTGCTGCCTGCTGTGCTGTGCAGCTGGTGCTGAGCTCAGAGCAATACTCATACTGGGTTCCTGGTTCTGTGCTGTTGTACACAGCTGCTGCAGGAGCATTTGATCATGCCTGCTGCCTGGATCTTGGATCATGCCCCTGACAGTGTGTGTGTGTTGCCAGCAGCCTGCCTCCTGCTGGCTGCTGCATGCCTGCTGCTTACTGCCTGCTGCAGTCTCCTGCTGGTTTCTTGTTCAGACTAAGTGCCTACTGCCTGCTGCAGTGCGCATGTTTGTTCTCCAAGGAGCAAGACAGCTGGAGCTGGGGCTGAGGCTGTCTGCAGGGTTGCTGCACTCATCTGTGCCTGCCCGCCTGCTGTCTGCTGTAGTGTGTGCCTCCCCCCTGCTGTCGGCTGCAGTACGTGTATCCTGTCTGCTGCCTGCGGCAGTGTGTGCCTGCTGTGTGCTGGAGAGCGCCCGTGTGCTCACCGAGGGAAAGACAGCCTTGGGTGTGTCATCTCCTGCATATCCTGCTCGACACTGCCAGGTGCCGACATCTAGTACTACTGCATTCACCTCATCTGCAGCAGCAGCAGCACAGGCAGCAGCAGCAGCAGCAGCAGCAGCGACAGCAGTGATGCTCATGTTGTCACAGCATCACTGTTGACAGTAGCAACAGCTACCACAGGGCACCAAAAATCCGGAGTGCACATGTGACTGACAGGCACATTCAGACAGGGCGTGCGTGCAGCCCATGCTTTTGAAATGTCGACAGCACGAATGACAAAGGCTAGCTGCCAGGCCCTCTGCTCAGCTCACTGCTTTGAAGGCAGGTGTCGGGATTGGCTCACCTCCACCATATATAGCCGCCATGTTGAGGAGATGCTGCGCTGCCCTGCGTAAGGCTCTGTGTGTGCTTCAAGCAATCAACATGCCCAGCAGCTGATCAGCACAAGGCAGAACTTCCAGCTGCAGAGCTGTGACGCTGTTATAAGCTGTTTGGTGGACACTATTGTGGTGGCTTGAGTGAAACACTGCCCCACAGGGTAGAAGGTGTCCGACCTCTTCGTGCTCAAAAACACAGCAAGCCTCGTGATCTGGGCTACTGCTCTTCTTGCTCGTGATGCAAGATCAGCGCCAGGTGTTGCAGAGAAAGTACACGGCGGTTATATGTTCCATCCCAGTAGCTCCACTGAAAACAAACTGTACGCACAACAGGAAGCAGCTCCCACACCTCTCTCACTCTCACCCATGACCGTTTCTGCTCTGCTCCGGTGGGGGTGGGTGATGAACATTACAACTGCTCTCCAGCAGACTATTCCAAGGTTTTTTGCACCTTTTATATGTATTTCAACCCTGCGCATGCTGTTTGAGTAGGCAAGTTACGACGGATACAAGCAGTCCACACACGGACACTCTCTGCAGGCACCCTTTGCGCCTTCTCACGTGATTCTTGTCAAACATACTAGTTCTGCAGCTTCATCAACCCGTGTCCGCTTCTGTGCAGAGCCTGGTGGTTGGGGGGCCTGACAGTAGCAGTCTGGACACTTTGCCTCCCACAAAATGCACCCTGCTGCCCCCTACTACGCTGATGACGACGACGACGTCCCACCAGGTTTCGAGGGACGGAACAGAGGCAGACTAGGTGTCAAACAGGGCCCGGAATACCCACCTCCTCCCCCGCCAAGGGGTGCGCCAGAACAGTATGGAGCCCCTCAACCCGGCCCGCCTGCCCCTGCACACCACCAACCGGCGTACAGCTACCCGCAGCAGCACTACCAGCCACAGCAGCAGCACTACCAGCAGCAGCAGCAGCCCTACCAGCAGCCAGGCATGAACGGGCACGCCAACCAACACAAGCCACACAGCAGCACACCTCAGCCCCTGGCCCCTGCCGGCAGCGGAGACATGCCTGCAGCACAGGCCTTGGCAGGCGCACGTGTCTTCCAAAGGGCACTCTCAGGCAGTGTTGCAGCAGCACAGCAGCAGCAGCAGCAGCGTAGCTCCCGGCCTGCACCAGGTGCCACAGGTGCCAGCCCCGCCTTCCGCCGCAGCACCAACAACAGCAGCAACCACCTCGCCCCCACCCCAGATTACGGCGACTACAACGACTCGGACGGTGAGTATGGGGGCCCCCTCAGCAGCAGCAAGCGACGGGGCAGCAGCAGCAAGCTCAACACAGGCCGCGTGGGTGGCAGCAGCGACAACCTGGCCGGTGGCAGCAGCAGCAGCAGGGGGCCTGGTGCCTTTGCAGGAGGCAGCAGCTACTCACCACCCCACTCACAGCAGCAGCAGCAGCAGCAGCGAGGGGTGAGCCCGTCTGCTGGTTACCGCGGCAGGTCTCCAGGCGGGCCTCCTGCAGCCGCTGGTGCTAACTCCAGCCCCTTGAGGCACAGCAGCAGCCAGCAGGGCCTTGCAGCAGCAGCAGCAGCAGCTGGCACGCCCGGCAGCAGCAGCGGCACGCCGGGCCGGCCTCCCGTCAACCCCTCCACCCCCGAACCCGACTATGGTGACTTTGGGGGGCCTGATGATGAGGAATATGGGCAGGACTCTGGCTCCAAAGGAGGCAGGAGGCGGCAGGGGCTGCCCGGCAGCAGCAGCAGCAGCAGGCCCCGCAGCGGCAGCAGGACTGGCAGGGGTCCCACACCTGAGAAGGCTGTCGCGGCTGCGAACCAGGCACTGGCCGGCATCAACCCCCCACCTGGGGGAGGTCCACACAGGGTAGGTTGTTGCTGACGACTTCACTTGCTGACCAACTGCGCTTGCCATGCGTATCAACCCCCCTGACGATGCAGCACCCTCCCTCCCCCCATTCACAAACCCACACCAGTGTTCCTTGTGCAGTCTGCCTTCCTGTTTTATTTCTTTCCCTTTCTCTTCTCAGAGGGTCTTAGCAGCAGCTTACTCAGCAGCCCCCCCCACCAACCCCACACCCGTGCTGACTGTGCTGCCGCCGCCTGCTTTCCCGCCTTTTTCCCTTGTCGCTGCGCAGGGCCACCGGGGCAGCCGCCACCGCAGCAGCAGGGACCCCCGCCACGGCAGCCCCATGTCTGCCGAGCGCATCGCACAGCTGGAGCAGGAGCTTGCGCGCGCCGCACAGGTTGAGCAGGAGCTCATTGCGACGCGACTGAGGCTGGCAGAGGTAGAGGCCGAGGGGATGGAGACCCAGATGGCACTCATCACTCTGGAAACCGATAAGTCCAACCTGGAGTCGCAGCTGGTCGGGCTGCGGCAGCAGAAGCAGCAGATGGAGCAGATGCTGCTGTTTGGCTCAGGTAAGAGATGTCGAACGCGGAATATGCATTAGGGAGGATGCATACAGGGAGGATGCATAAGGGAGGATGCATACCTGTACGTTGCAGCAACTGAATCTGTGAACATCATGTGCATTCGGGGTCTCGGTGCGTCTGCTGGATGCTTCCCTGGATGCTGATCAAGCAAGGAGTCGTTGCCTCCTGCTTTGCTGAGCTTTTTGCGCCCTGCCCTTCCTCACCCCGCTGACTGTCCGCTTCCCTGTGTTGCTTTCTTCACAGCCTCCCGGCATGTTTCAAGCACCCTTGCATATGTGCTGTTGTCCCACATGTGTGCTGATCCCCTGCATGCGCGCTGCCTCCCTGCGTGTGTGATGTGTGATGTGTACTCGCAGACCCGCAGTACAGCGAGGACAACAGCGAGCAGTACAGCAGCAGCTACTCTGGCCAATCTGAGGGGGCCCTTGACAACCAGCACCAGGCTTCAGAGGCAGGGGCCTTGGAGGGCCTGGGGGGCGAAGAGGATGCTGGGCTAGTGCCGGATGCTGACGGCGGCCCAGCAGCTGAGCAGGAAGCAGAGCAGCAGCAGCGGGAGGAGGAGGCAGGGCAGCATGCAGAGCAGCAGCAGGAGGGCATTACAGGGGCCGACGCACGTGTGCGGCCTGCGGCTGCAGCAGTTGAGGATAGCCTTGCACGAGAGATTGCAGAAGCCCTGGCAGCTGCAGAGGCGGCAGGGGCAGCAGCAGCAGGGGGGTCCGTGCGCCCTGGTGTGGCGTTAGCGGGGGGTGCGCTGGATGACGGCCTGTCTGCAGAGCTCGTTGAAGCACTGACAGCAGCAGAGGCGGCCGGGCAGGCTGCTGTGGCAGGCAGCAGCTCTGCAGCAGCAGCAGATCCGGATGCGGACACTACACAGGCCGGATAGGGGGCGAGGTGCTGAAGGGGTGTGCGTCGTGCTTGTACACCTTGTTGTATGTGTGGTACTGTTTGTTGCAATGATGGCTGGCAGGGCAACCGGGCAGGGTGTGATGTCTTTGTCAACGGCTGCTACCAGTTTCAGGCCTGAATTGTGCTCCAGCCTCTGTTGTGATTGCTGGTTGTCTGCACCTGGGCACCCTGCCTGTGCTGAGTGCTGGCTGGCGCCTGAGCTGTGCCTGTTGTTGCGTGTGTGGCCTGTGTTGCCAGCCAAGCACCATATGCCCGCCGACCAACCCTAGCTCTGTTGGCTGCGCTCTTTTCGTTGCTCTTGGTGCTGTGTGCTTGGTGCTGGGCTCTGAGGCTGTGCCTGGTGCTGCTGACAGCCCGGGAGTGTGTGTCGCGTGTTGCACTTTTGGGCTCCTTTCAACAGTCTTTCCCCTCTTGGCCTGTGTTGCTGCCAGCTACGCAGCCTATGTGGACTGATCGACCTGTGGGCTGTGCTCTTGTTGCTCTGGGGACCAACAGCTGTTGTTTTGCCCCGCCAGTGCTGCCTAGCGTTGCAGTGCATCCTTGTGCCAGGGGTGCCTGCGCTGTGGTGTGGTCTGCTGTGCTGTTTGGCATTGCAGTATGCTGTGGTGTGCTGTGGTGTGCTGAGCTGTGCTAACCCGCAGGAGTGCTTGTACAGGCATGTGCAGTCATGTGCAGGAAAGCTCTGCACTTATTTTTTGGGGTGGGTGGTAACGAATGTCTGAGTGTGACTGTGACAAACTGTCTGAGGTATGGTGCGTGGTCTGGGGTTCAGGTGTGAGCAGGTGCAGATGAGTGGTCCAGGTTCATGGAGGTGCAGTGGTCCAGGTTGCGTCACTTTGGCAATGCAACAGGGTGATGACAACCGCAGACACACACATCTGTACTGTACAGGCCTGCTGGTGTGTTCTGAAGTGCGCGTCATCAGAAGCATATGCTGTGTCACCTGGGATTACGTAAACACTGGTGGGATATCGTCAACGTGGAATGGCCATCTCACCACCTCATGAGTGGGAGCCGCCACGGTGTGCAACTGCCCAGAGTGACCTGTTGCGTGACACACCGCACAGCATGTGACCTGCCATGTGGCATGACTCCACAGCATGTGACTGACGCAACCGCTGCCAACGTAGCACTGGCATCAGTGCTGAGTCAGCACTGACAGCATGCATGCTCCATAAAGCTACCATGGATCATGCCCTGCCTGCGTTGGTTTGCAGGCAGTAGCAGGCTGCATGTCGTGTGCAGGACAGACTGCTGCTCTGGCAGAGGCTCGGCTGCTGTTTCTTGCTTGACACTGGCATATCGCGGGCACTGACACAGGATGGTGTCTTGCTTGTGACTGCATGCAACATGAGCTTGCAGCATCTGCACCACAACCCGTCTGGCATCGTACATGCCTCTGGACCTGGACAGGAGCAGAAGTCACAGTCCTGAGCCTATACCTTCCTCGCGGTGTGCATATGGTTGTCGAATGAGCAGCATGGGCTTCAGGCATGCAGGGGTCGGTGTATGCCCAGCCTGTGTTTGTGTGCCGGTCCCGCTTCCACCCTCGAGTTTTCAAGGGGCAGGCGCCGCTGCCCGTCTGTTGCCAGCAACTGCCACTCTCCTGGGCTAGTACCTTTTGGGCTTCACCCCAACGTTGAGCTGCGGTGTCTTCAGGCCGCATTGTATATGATGCAAATGCTGTGCTGGAATGTCCTGGCGGAAGGAGTGCAACGTGCTGTGCAGCAGATGGTGTGTCTGTATAGCACAGCTCTGAGCATGAACGCATGCTCAGAGCTGTCGATGTGCCATCTTGGCTGATCATAACAGCAGGGCTGCACCAAACCTGTGCATGACCTGACCAGCCGCCTGCTGTGTCACAGCCGATGCAACGGGCAGGTTCTCGGCCAAAGTGAGGTGGTGGTGCAGTGCCTCTGTGCAACGCTGTCCAAGCGTGGCTTACATGATGCAAACCTAGTGCAAGACTAATTGCAGTGCCTGTGACCAAGCCAACCATACTTTCCTATATACAAAAAAGGAGGGACACAGCAGCCTCTGTCTGACATTTCTATGTGACAGCGCCCAGTGTGAGAGTGTGCGGCAGCTTTCAAGGTGTGCGACTCAGCTCAGTCCTGAACAGTCCAGACAATGGATTAAAAGTACACCTGAGACCCTCATCAAGCGTCCGGGGTGTGAGCATAGACTCTCTGCAACAGAAACCAATGCAAGCCGATTGGTGGGTGGTGGCACCAAGTTCCAGGCTGGTGCACCAGTGTGTGCGTTTTAGGGACAGCATTGCCGAGCAGAACACCGCTGCCTCCAGGCTTTATTAAAAATCAAAGAAGTATTTGATTCACCGGGAGACGTGCGCTGAAGCAACCGCAGGGGCCGGAGGCACTGCACTCATGTAACTGTACAGTCAGCTGTCAGAACAAGTCAAACCGTAAGGTAACCAGCAAGCGCGTCAACAGCTCCAGCGCCAATCAGAACGCCAAGAGATGGTAGATATGCTCCACGTACCACGCGCACATGTTGCAGGCAGGTACCAATTACCAGGTACTGTTTCGATGTTGTGTCAGCACTGATCAGCTGGCGTTCCCGCTTGAGAGGGCCGTACAGATGTCTCGTGTGGTATTGGGAATGATGTGATGATATGGTTTGTCGACCAACACCGGCTCCAAGGCACTCGGTGTAGCTAGAGAGCAGGGCAGGGCAGCAGAGTTCACAGCAGCAGCTATGAAGAAGTGGAAGGAGGCTCTGGGCGAAATCCGCAACACCACAGCAAACGCTGTCAACTCTGCTGTGCGGCAGATAGACAAGTCGCTCACCAATGAAGCCCTGCCGTCTCCACAGCAGGAGAGGCCGGCAGATCAGCAGTTCCTCAGGCGGGTATCCCACACAGCATGTGCTGCTGTCAGCCATGCCCCCTGCTGTACACATCCAACATCACCTTAGCACTCAAAAGGCTCTCATGACTAAGCCCGATGACTACTGCTCCTCGCAGGCTGCCTGTGGAGAGCGCCAAGAAGCTCAGATGGTTTGACCAAGCAGACCTGGCCAGGATGTCAGTCCAGCATGTCAGGGAGAAGCACATGCTGCTGGACACCATCACCGCCCTCAAAAAGGTTACACAAGGCTCGGCCTGATGACTCATGCCTCACGCCCTGGCTCTGAGCAGTTGCTGTGATCTCCTTGATGCTGCCAGTCCCATCCTTCAGCCTGTTGCTCAAGCTTCAAGCTAAGAAGGCTGTTGGTGGCTTCAAGCCTTGAGGCTGTTGTATCCTTACCCCTGGTGTTATGACAGCAGGGCAAGAAGCGGGCATGTCGACCTGATTATCGTGGAGCTGCTGTGCATCTTCATCACCCCGCAGCACATCCTGGCACCCACACCCGAAACATGCCAGTGCAGTTGACAGCCGAGTGCAGAGGCCGATCCAGTCTGTCCCTCCAACTTCTTTCTCAACCTGGCTCGCATCATGCTGTCTTGCGCTGTGCCGTGCTGTGCCGTGCTGTGCTGTGGCAGATCATGATCCGTGCTGGCTTCACTGATGCCGCCTTGGACGACGAAGCAAAGCAGCTGGTGGCGGCAGCAGAGGCGCTGCGCAGCATCGACGCAGCAGTGGAGTCAGTGCTGCTGGTGTCAGCGCAGGCAGAGGTGGAGGCGCTGCAGCGCAAGTGCAAGCTGCTGGAACAGGAGCTCAGCAGCAGCAGACAGAGGTAAGCATCACGGTGTCTGTGACGCGAGAACCAGCATTGTCATTAAAAAATCATGTCAAAGGAGCCATCAACAATTGCCTAGGAAAGTGTCTGACTGCTGTCAGCGTTCACACCAGTTGTGAGGGATCCATGCGGGATGATGCAGCATTGTATTTCTTGGTGCCTGCAGAGTGCAGCAGCTGGAGCTACAGCAGGAACAGCAGCAGCACGCGCAGCCACATCTGGAGCAGGAACAACAGCAGCAAGATCAGCAACAGCGGCATCAGGAACCTGACCAGGAGCAGCAGCAGCAGCAGGAAGCCACCCAGCAGGACACAAGGCCCTCTGCACCTGCCAACCTGAGCCAGCTTGACCTGCACGCAGCCGACAGCGCTGCCAATGATGCTGATGTGGCACCAGCAGCAGCCACAGCAGACCGACCAGCAGAGCGACAGCCTGCCGGCGGCGCAGCCACACAGCAGCACCAGCACCAGCACCAACACCAGCAGCAGGTCGAACAGCAGCAGCAACCGCAACCCCAGGATCAATCTGCCCACCTTCCAATGCAGCCGTCCACTCCCTCTGGTGCAGCAGCAGCAGCAGACCCTGCAGCAGTCCCGATCACCACCAGCAATGACAGCACGCCAGCAGCAGCAGGCAGCACTGCAGCGGCCACTGCCGCCATCACCACCACCACCAGCAGCAGCAGCAGCAGCGCTGAGAAGGGCGCAAGCGCACAGGTGCTGCAGCGGTACAAGGAACTGCTGCTGCAGACTGAAGAACGGTGTAGGTCAGCAGAGCGCCAGGCCAGCCTGTCAGGTAAGGAGGGGGAGGGGGCGGTGGCGATGGCGGAAGGAGGTGCACCTTGACCCCGACTTGATTGATACTTCTGCTGCATCAACACTGGAGCCTTTCCATGTCATCATCATCCCTTGCAGCATGAGGACAGTAGGGTAGCAGGGTGCCCAGCTAAGGGGCTTGTGCTGTCATGTGAATGCTGCTGCTGCAGGTGCGCGGGTGGCGTCTCTGGAAGAGTCACTAGCAGCAGCACAGAAGGCGCTGGCAGGCGCGCAGCAGCGGGCAACACAAGCAGCAGCAGCGGCACGCAAGCAGGTATGTGCTGGACAGTGTCAGCTGTGCTTCTGTAGTGAGTGTGGTCAATCAACATATGTCCTTTCTGTCTTTGATGTGTTGTCTTGCAATTGCAGTGTGTGTTCCAACACACTTGTCATTGCTTGCGCGACCCATGTCACAACCTCCTGTCAAAACAAAGTGGTTTGCCAACACAAATGTCATCGCTTGGTGTAAACCACCGATACCATCCCTACATACCTCCCTTGCTGCTGTGCTGCCCACAGATCCAACAACTTGAAGACCGCCTGCGCACAGCAGAGTCAACGGCAGCAGCAGCAGCAGCAGCGGCATCCTCTGCCTCAGGCCCAGGTCACACTGCTGCTGCGGCCGCTGC
>QAXK01011838.1:0-10443 GCA_004335735.1 Chlorella sp. KRBP | reverse complement strand
CCCACCTTGCCACAGAGCACGGCAGCGAGATGAACATGTCGCGCGCACAGCGCCGCCAGGTGGGCGCGTCCAGCAGGCCGGGGACTGCTGCGTGCAGGCTTTCAGCTCAGAAACGCCAGCTGAGACGTGCATGCATGGAGCCGCCATCCCTGCAGGCTTCTGGCCAGCTTGAATAGGCACTGAAGACACCTGCTGAGAATAGCACCTGAATCGACTGGCCACCTGAGTTGGATGTGTGTAGAGACAGGAGATTGTGTGCAGAAGGCTCAGCAGCAAGCAGTGTGCTCTGGGTGTGTTAACACGGGACAAACAAGCAGGGATGCCAAGGGATCAGCAGGAAACAATAGCAGCAACATGGTAGGGACGTCGTATTCGAGGTGTGCTCGACTGTGTGTGTTGCCTGCAGGCCATGTCCCTCAACATCCAGTTGACATACGCCAGTAGGGAGGAGGAGGCAGCAGCACACGCAGCAGCAGCAGCCCTGCACCGGCCTGGTGTGGTCATCGGAGGGGGCGCCGGCCTGCAGCAGCAGCGTGGCAGGGGCGGGCGCGGCGGCAGCGGCAGCGGCATGCGGCACAGCCACTCTGAGGGGGCCATGGCACAGGCTCTGCAGGTGAAGTCCTGTTGCTGTTGGCGACTTGACAGGCGACTTGACAGACCTCTGCTGCCACCTGTGCACTTAAATTATGCTCTGCTTTCACCTGTGCCTTGATCCGTGCTTTCGTCTGTGCTTTCGTCTGTGCTTTTGTCTGTGCTCCCCCGCCGCCCCCCCCCCCACACACACACACTCACCCATGTCACCTCTCACCACACACCTTGCAGGCCAGCCTGGACAGCAGCAGGGCCGAGGAGTCAGCGCGGGGTGGCCCAGCAGCAGCAGGGCCCAGCAGTGTCACTTTCTCTGCCGAGGACTTCCCCACAGTCAGTGGCCAGGGCAGCTCAGGCACAGCACCCCTGGGCACATGGGTGGGCGCAGGCTCATCTGCAGGTGGGTGAGGGGGGGTGGCACTGGGCGGGGAGCCCAGGAGGGCCACCCAACCTGTCTTGCGATGGGTCAAAACATGCAACAAGCCCGTCAAAGGGTGTCGTGTTGGACATGATTATGTGTCAGCTGTATAGTCCAGGGAGGATGGGAGCGGGGCCAACATACTGCCTCTCCTAGCTTGCCATAACCGTGCCTTCACTTTGCATGGTGTCTTGCTGCACGTGCCGACATTGCCAGCTTGAGCAGCTCACGTCATCAACCTATTGTGTGCTGCTGCCTGCTGCCTGCTGTGTGTGCTGCAGCTGGTGGGGGTGCGCTGAACCAGGAGGACTTCCCCGCGTTGCCCACCACATCACGCAACCAGCGGCGCAAGCAGCGTGAGCGGGAACGCACTCAGCACTCCTCACTCGCCTCCAGGCTGGCAGCAGCAGGCGCACCCATACGCGTGGTCAACCGCGCAGCAGCACCCACCCCAGCAGAGGCAGCATCAGCGGCAGCAGCAAGCAGCAGAGGCACTGGCAGCTCCGTCAGGCACAGCCATTCAGCAGGGGACCTGTTGGCAGGCGGGTCCAGGCCTGCCTCAGCTGCAGCATCAGCAGTTGGGTCTGATGGTGACGAGTCTGATGGCTTTGACACGGCGCCTGCAGCAGCAGCAGAGCAGCCCCAGCAGCGGCAAGACCACTTCCCCGCCCTCTCAGGAGCAGCAGCAGCGCCAGCAGCACAGGCACACCCAGCATGGGTGCCTGTACGGCGGTCAGGGAGGCCACCCAAGCCAGGGCAGGCAGGCAGCAGCAGCAAGAGCAGCAGCGGCACTGCTGCCGCGCCAAGCAGCATATCTGACTTCCCGTCGCTCGCTGCAACAACCCCAGCCACCAGCCGGGCCGGCAAGGCAGCAGCAGCGCCCAGCAGAGGCAACAGCAGGGCAGGGTCTAGCAGCAGCAGCAACAGAGCCGCGCCGCCGGTGCAGACGGTGGCTGAGGCTGTTGCTGCTGCGGGTGGTGTGTCTGAGCAGCTCAAGGCAGCCAACAAGGCCCTAGTGGAGCGCTGCAAGGCTGCAGTGAGTGAGGAGGGCTTCAAGGCCTTCAGGGAGCAGTCTGCTGGCTTCATGCAGGGCGGCATTGGGGCAGGTGGGCTCTTTGGGGTGCTGTGTGAGGTTGGACAGAGAACAACCGCGTTTTGAGGGATGCAGACTCTTATGGAGACTCTGATGCGTGTGGGTGCACTTCCAAGCACATGTGCTTCCGCACCATCTTGAGTTGTTGTTCGTGGGGGCAGTGAGCAGAACTGACAGCGATTGTGCTTACGAGTGTAGATCCAGAGTCCAGGCATGGTGTGCAAGCCTTCGGTGCGAACAGCAATACACGGGCTCTACATGCTTGTTGATGCACGTTGTCCACTGAATGTTGTCCAAGTTTGGGTTTTGACACAGGTGCTGTGTGCTGCTGTGCAGATGCATACCACAAGCAGGTGGTGCAGCTGGGGCTGCTGCAGGTCGTGCCGCAGCTGGCTGCGCTGTGCCCAGATGCAGACAAGCGCGCAGCGCTGGTGGCTGCTCACAAGCAGTACCTGCAGGTCTCAGGGGATGCGCTGGAGGTGCCTGTGGGCAAGCATGCCAAGGGCTGGGTGCCTCCTGAGGCTGCTATGGCTGCGCTAGCAGAGGTTGAGGAGAAGGGGTCGTGGTCGTGTGAGCGCTGCACACTGATCAACGCGCCCAGCAGCAAGGCTTGTGAGGTGTGCTCTGCACCCCGGCCCAAGGGCGGGGCACTCAAGGGGCCAAGTGCTGCTGCAGTTGCTTCGGCTTCTGGAGGCAGCGGCAAGGCAGCAGGGGCTTGTTCCGGCGGCAGCAGCAGCAGCAGCAGCAGCAGCACTCGCGCAGCAGCAGCAGGGACATCTGGCGGGGCTTCCTGGTCAGCGGCCGCTGCTGCTGCCAGCAGCAGCAGTGGCGGCAGCAGTAGCAGCAGAGCCCAGCAGCAGCCTGTGGCCCAAACAGCAGCATCAGCAGCACCGCCACCACCCCAAGCAGGAGCTGGGAGCTGGCCTGGTCTGCCTGGCGGTCAGAGCAGCAAAGGCAGCAAACAGGCAGAGGCAGCACAGCAGCAGCAGTCACAGGCAGCAAGCAGCAGCGAAGCCACGAGCAGCAGCAGTTCGCAGCAGTCAGGCAAGAAGAAGAAGGGTCAGAAACAGCCGCTGTCAGAGCTGCTGGCTGCTGGCAAGACAGCCCCTGGGAATGCTTGGTCGCAACAGCAGAGGCTGTCCAATGTTGTGTCAGCTCCATCAGGCAACCGTGCCGGCCTTGGGCAGTGGGGCAAGCAGGGGGGCTCAAAGCTTGCCAAAAGCATCAATGCGTTCAACGACGCCTGGGGCCCCAAACAATAGACGGGTGGCACTGCTGCAGACTGCTCCCGGACCATGACTGTTGGTTTGACTGGTTTTGGTTGACTGACAGGTGGGACGGTGTCGCAGTTGCCCTCAAGTATTTAGTGGCGTTTGTAAACCTTTTCCGGTTGAATCGCGTTGCCCGTGCCTTCGAGATCAGTTGGTACCCGAACAGGCCACCCTTGCACCCGCTGAATCCGAGCTCTCTCTGAACGCCCTACGTCTACTGCTAATTTAGACTCAGGTAGTGTTGTTTTTGAACATCGTCACTGTCTGGTTGATTGCAGCTGTGTCGAGCAGCCTGTTCAGGCACAACTGACCAGCAGCAGGACTGTTGAACAGTACTAGACCAAGAAGTGATGCATCACAGACGGTGATGCCTTTCGGTATGGTTGTAAAACAGCATATACAGTAAGTTCAAGCAGCCAGAAGAAGCATGGCTAGGAGCTTGGTCCGTCACAGGCGGGTAAGTGGGCTGCAGCTGGTGGCAACGCCAATTTGCATGCAGGGCTTCTGGGATGTATGGTCACGTGGCGTAAGGCAGCACTTACCAACATACTACCTGATGCTGTCTTTTATAGGTTTGCTGCAGCAGCAGGCAGCTTCAGGTCACAGCAGTCCTGTTCTTACTGGCCTGTTGCTGTGCCCAGCAAATCGGACCCCATACTAATGCAGCAGCAGCAGCAGGCAGGCACTCAGCCGCGCGGTTACTCACCCAGCAGCAAGCAGCTATCGGCGATGAAGATGACTTCGATTGGGACAGCGGGCCCAAAGACACAGCAAAGCAGTCAGCAGCGCAACCCAAACAGCAAGTTGCAAGCAGCGCAAAGCAACAAGCAACACAGAGCAAACCATTAGAAACCACCCAGCAGGCAGCCATCGACAAGGAGCCTGAACAACAAGCACCACAGCAGACCAGCAGCAGCTCAACTGAGCAAACCGCGCCTGCTCAGGCAGAAGCAACAAAGCCCACATCTAGTTCACAGCAACTGGACAGCTCCAAGCCTGCTTCAGCAGCAGCCAAGCAGCCAGTTGTGCAGGACAATTCAAACGAGCCTGAGCTTGCCAAGTTGCCAGACATCCCAGATGCAGACCTAGCAGCAACGGACAAGCAGGCAGCTGCAAGTGAGAGCCAGCAGCAGCAGCAAACAAGCAAACCCTCTCAGGACCCGCCTGGAGCTAGCAAAGCCTCTGCGGCAGATCCAAATGCCATAGACCCAGCAGCGCAGGATGGTGACACAGACAACGATGAGCCCCAGGGGGCCTTGCCAAATGACCAGGACCAGGACATGCCTAGCACACCTACACCAGCTCCCGTGCAGCCAACAGGGACAGCAGCAGGAGGAGGAGGAGAAGGAAGAGCATCGGCAGCGCCACAGGATGATGTGGACCCTGAAGGTGAGCCTCAGGCAGCTGCAGTGCCTGGGCATGCCTGTGGCATGCGGGGGAGCTGTTGTGTGTGTGCCCATGCCTGCGGATCGTGCACACCAACATGTACTCAGGGCTGGGCATCCGTTTGTGACCACGCAGCAGCTGCATTGTCGACAACATTGCGTTCAGTGTGTGCTGAGAAGCCCTCCAAAGTCATGCTGCAGCAGGGGTGTGTGGTGGCCGTACAGTTGCCTCAAGTGCACCTAGGTTGCCAGCCGCTTGTACCTTGCAGCCCCAGACCACCATGTGCCTGTGGCCGTGGTGCGTCTGGCAGCTGGTGGTTTGGTCAAAGTTGCTTGGACATGTTGCACCTGCAGGTGTGTGCAAGAGCTGGGCGAAGCGCTTCTGTGAAGATGTTGAAGCAGGGGGTGGCCAGCTGGCCGACTGCCTGGCCCAGCACCAAGCAGCAGCTGACACCGGGGAGAGCAGAACGGGTGCGTGGTTGCCAGTACAACAGGACACTCAGGCACACATGTGTGCATCAGCAAAGCTGGTGTACTGCTGATGTTGCTGCAGCAGCAGCCATGGCTTCACCAGGCTGGCATGGATGCACAGGGTTGTGTCAATTGCAGTGGTTTGAGCATGTCCTTATGTGTGCTGACATGAGTTACTTGTGTGCATCCATGTGTACTTGCGTGACCACAGCAAAACTGGATCCTCTGTCTGACGATTGCCACGAGGAGGTGCTGCAGCTGAAAATCTGGCGCAGCAAATCCATCAAGAGCAACCCCACACTGGGTACGTTGCCGGCTCGCAAAGCAGCAGTTGCAGCGGCGATGGGGAGCAGCAGCAGCAGCATCTGTGGCTGCTGTGCGCAAGCCTTCCACGACCTCTGGCAGCTGACTGCTGCTATAGTGGGACGCACGATTGCAGCAGGGCGGGGTCACCAGGTGCTAGGAGGGCTTACTGTGTGCACATGCAGGCACTGCAACCTGCTTTTGCCAGTAGCCTGTTGGACCGCACAGCATCACCGCAGCGCTCACTCCTGCATCAGCCCGAGGGAATCGTGCCTACTGCACTCTGTGCTGTGCTGTGTGCTGCAGCCAAGGCTTGTGCGGACGACATCCACAAGTTCTGCAACGTCACCTGGTTTGCTGGCCTCAGCCCGGGCAGTGTGCTGGCATGCCTCAAGGAGGCACGCGCCACGCTCAAACCGGCTTGCCAAAAGGAGGTCTTCAAGCTGCAGCTGGATGCAGCTGAAGACTACAGGTGGGTGTTGACAGCCGTGTGTGTCTTAGGGCAAGGCAGCAGCCAGTTTTGGACCACAATAGACAGCGTCATAAACATGTCAAGGCCAGGTAGGCCAGCACAGTACTTTGACATCACAGTGTCATGAACAGGCCAGAACAGCAGGCCAGGAGTGCTGCAAGTGTGTTTGGCAGTGCAGCATGTACTGCCAGTGGCCAGGACTGCAGCTTGTACAGGCGGCTACCAGGAGTGGCACCAAAGCAGCATTGCCAAGTTCTTGTCGCAGCCAGGAGGATCATGCCATTGCAGTGCTCTGCTAGTGGGGTGGTGGCATAACACTGTCATGCTCTTGACTTGCTGCAGGGCTGACGAGGGGCTGCGCAAGGCTTGCCAGGCAGACGCAGACCTGCTGTGCTCAGGGGTTAAGCCTGGTGGTGGTCAGATCCAAGCATGCCTGGTACGCAGAAGCGCTCCTTTACCTGGTCCACTGGATGAGTGCCAACACATGCCGGATCAGAGCTATGCAATTTGCGTGGAGCAATCAGCATGTGTAAAAGACCCGGTATCTGCTTTTCTGCTTGTCTGCGACCTGATCAGCAGAGAGTTTGTGCAGACGGAATGGAATGTTGCGTGGTGGCTGTGCACACTTTACGAGAAGTTGTAGCTTGGTTGCCGACAACTGGTGCGTGCAATTGGGTTTGTCCCTGCAGAGGAAGCAGCGGTCCAAGCTGGCGTCAGACTGTGAGTATGAGTTGTTCAGGAAGGAGGCGCAGGATGATGGGGACATCCGGCTCTCTGTGCGCCTGTTCAGGGCCTGCCTGCCAGACAAGAAGCAGTTCTGTGCTGATGTGCCTCCTGGACAGGCACTGGCCAGCCACTGCCTGGAGGAGCACAGGGAGTCCCTGTCTGATGCATGCAGGTGTGTGCTGCTGGGCTCCCATACATAGGGTGCCTGCTCTTGTTGAGCAGCATGCCGAACAGCCCTTGCCTTGGGGGCTGGCAGACGTCTGGGGCATGCATACATGAAACGGGCCTGCAGTTCAGTTTGTTGCGTCTTGAAGGGGCATCTGCCTCATCAACAATGTGTGCACAGCCCTCAGCACCACAAGGTGCTGTGGGTGGCTCCCTTCCCAGGCATGCCGTCGCATGGCTGCTGTGCAGCGGTCATGAGAGGGTCATCTCTGCTTCGTTGTTGCAGGGAGGAGGTGGATGCTATGCTTGAGCGGCGTGTGCGTGACTTCCGGCTGGATTCCCGCCTCAAGGCCAGCTGCCAGGCAACCATCCTGGAGCTGTGCTCAGATCTGGGAGATGTCGCAGTCACAGCCTCCTATGACTCATCAGTAGCAAACTGCCTACAGGTGTGTTGACCTCCCAACAGCATGCCAGGCTTGTCCTGGCACACAACTTGGCTGGCCTGCCATGCTCTGTTGATCACAGCTGGTACAGGCAGCCTCAAGGCTTTCCTGCAAGGAGCTGCGTCAGTGCCCTTGACAAGGCAACGCCGGCACACACAACTTCAGCACACAAAGACGCAGCAGACATACCTCTTTGCAGAGACATCCACAGTGCTTGGCAACTATGCATGGTGTGAAGGCAACGTCTGACCCCAACCCTGGCTTGCTTGCTGCCTGCAGGACTTCCGTGATGAGATCAAGGAGGATGCCTGCCGCGCACAAGTGCGCAAGTACCAAGAGCTGGCTGCGCAGGACATACGCTTCAACCCGCGCTTGGCAGATGCATGCTTCCAGGATCGCATGGACCTGTGTGCACATGTCCCACCTGTGAGTGCTACTGCCTGCATCAGGCGTACATGTGCGCAGCAGCTGTACTGGTCAGCGGGCAGCTGGACTTGATGCTGTAGACAGAAAGACAGGCGTTTGCAGGGATCCGAACTGTCACCAGCAGTCAAACGGGGATCAGATCACAGTGTGCTGCCACGTGTGCTGACATGGCTGTGTTGTGCTGTGTCATGCTGTGCAGGGCTCAGCACGTGTCATCCGATGCTTGCAGAACCAGCGCGCCAAGCTCAGCACAGAGTGCAGGTCCACCCTGAAGTCGGAGGAGATCAGCTTCAGTGAGAGCATCGACTTCAACTTTCCCATGAAGCAAGCGTGTGCACATGAGATGGAGCGGTTCTGCAAGATGGTGCCTCACGGAGGCGGTCGTGTCATTCGCTGCCTGCAGGTGTGCTGGATCGCTTTCTGGGTGTGGTGGCGCCTGCCAGCTACTGCAAAAGCAACTGTGACATGCACACCAGAACCCTTTCAATCTAGTCTACTGACAACTAAGCACTGGCCACAAACCTGCAGGCAGTTGTGGTGTAGCAGTGAGCGCCATGCTTGTCCACATGTGTTGTGCCCTGCAGGACAACCTGAAAGCCAAGGGCTTTAGCAAGGGCTGCAAGGAAGAGGTGCAGCGCTACCAGCAGGAGAGTGCCCAGGACTACCGCCTCAACCACAGGCTGTACAAAGCATGCAAAGACGATGTCGGCGAAGTCTGTGTGGATGCATGTGACCTGGACACGGGAGAAGTTTGCGGCGGGAGGGTGAGCTGGCGGCAGAGCTGTTGATGATGCGACACACATGCCTGATTCACAGTGTGATGGTCTGGTGACAATGGCAGCATTGAGACGTAGAATAGGAAGCTGTGCTCCTTCCGTCACCGTAGCTTTTCCAAGTGGTGAGTTGCGAAGCATGTCGAACCCCCTGTCGCTACATGTAACTGCTGGTGTTTTCTTGCAGGTCCTGGCGTGCCTGACAGGCAACCAGGCCAAACTCAAGTCCAGCGCATGCAGGAAGGAGGTGAGTGCTGGTGACAGCACAAGACATCACCACATAGTACGCTCAGCATCCCTGAGTGCTAAACCAGACACTATGTTGCGCTTGTAAAGGCAACCTCGGCCTGAGAACCTTATCATGCACCGTATCAGCCAAGACGCCTTACCTGCCAAGGGCTGCTACAGCTGGTCACACCCATGCCCGGACGCAGCAACCGCCTGCCTAATAATGCCATGATGCGGCTTGACGTTGGTGTTCTGTGTGCACAGGTGACGTACCTCCTACGCATGGGCGTTCAGGACTTCCGAGCCGACATGCAGTTGGCTGACGCCTGCAGGCCGGATGTGGACACATACTGCGCTGCTGTGGAGCCCGGGGAGGGACGCGTGCACAAGTGCCTGCGGGAGCACTTGGACACGATCTCTGATGCATGCAAGTAAGTGCAGCGCTCGTGTATGCACGTAGTCATGGAGGTGACGCGTGCATGGCATAGGTTCACTGGTGCATGTATTTGAGCAGGGCAACAGTTCTGGCATGCCATGGGGGCATGTACATGTTTGGTTGGGACGCCTGTCACTGTGGCACAGCTGGTCAAAAATGCTGTGTGGCCTGCAGGCGGGAGGAGGTGCGGTTGGAGGCACAGGAGGCTGACAACATCCAGCTGAACCAGGGCCTCATACGCACATGTGCAGCAGAGCGGAGCCTGTTCTGCCGAGATGTGCAGCCCGGCTCAGCGCGCGTGTTCAGGTGCCTGGCGCACAACATGGCAAGCACAGACTTTGGCAGCCCATGCAGGAGCAGCATGCTCACGAAGCTGAAGAGGCGGGAGGCCAATTGGCGGTTGGACCCGCCATTACGCAATGCCTGTCAGGCAGACGTGAAAAGGTGGGTGGTGTGCCACGTCTTGCATATTGCGGCATCCGGTGTGCCCTGCTGTCCTGCGGCTGCAGCGGGCAGTCACGGCGTCACTGATCAGCACACCTGAGCGCTCAATAATTTCTGGCTGTACTGTTTTACACCATGACCCTGCACCGCGTCTGCCTGCAACCCTTTTTGCTGCTGCCTTGTAAATCTGCACACTCCTTGCAGCCTGTGTGCTGAGGTGGATGAGGGCCTCAGCCAAGACGGGTCCGTCAAGCACTGCATGATCGAGCATGCAGACAGCCTCAGCCCTGGCTGCAGGAGGGAGCTAGGCCGCAGCATCTACATGGCGTTCTTTGTGTGGCAGCCCAAGGGCGTTGTAACAGCACCCTGTGATGCGGACATCCAGCGGCTGTGTCTGTCACAAGTGCAGGACATGGCGGTCATGCCAGGGGCAGTACAGCTCTGCCTGTCAGATATCGTGAGTACTGGAGCAGTGGTTGCTCAACCTGCCAGCACAGCAAGCATGCTGCAGCATCCCAATTCTGACCACTTGGGCTGGAGTAAGCAACAGGCTGCATGGTGATAGACGCTTTTGCATGTGCTTTTGGCGCAGGCTTGCAGGCTGCGCCGCGGTCACAAGGCATGCATTGAGTGCAGGGAGGCACTGCCCTTCTGTCCATGTGCTGCATGTCCCACAGGTTGATCAGATGGCTGATACACAAAGCACACAAAAGCTGCGACGCTTGATGGGGCAGTCAGAAGGCACCGTGTCTGCCGACAACACTAAGGCACAGCCTCAGCAGCAAGCAGCACCAGCAAGGC
>QAXK01011837.1:0-24336 GCA_004335735.1 Chlorella sp. KRBP | reverse complement strand
GGTGAGTGATGTGCTGCTCCAGACAGACCGCCTGTGAGTATGGTACAAGTTCTGCAATGCTGACTGCAGCCAGTGCACCCTGGCCTTGTGGGGAGCGGGCAGCCACAGACCTGCACGCACGTTATGCCACATCTGACACTCTCAACCCTTCCGCGCCTGCATGATGCCCGATCAAACACAATCAACGTCGGTGCTTGGGCATTCAGGCACACAGGAGGTTGCTGTTGAAGAGCACTACAGCCTAAATGCTGAGCAGGGGTGGTCGTGGGACCCAGGGCTGTCAATGCCAGTGGTTCCCAAATCGTGGGCTCTCAACAACCCCTGTGTCTATTCCATACCTCGCCACCTCAAAGCCTTGCAGCCGCCATAGCCTGGAATTGCAGCAGCCCATACGCAGTGCACACTGTACTACATGTCGTGCAGTACGTTGTGCAGGACCTCCCAGCAGTACAGCCTGGTCGCATCTGGGTCTGTGCTGGGCTTGATGTCGGAGCTGAGCTTTGTGGGACACACTGCGGGGGCCAGGGTGCCACGCTGTTCTGCAGACGTGATGCTGTCCTCCTCAACAGACAGCCCCTGGGTGTGGTGGGCTGGGGTGCCCTTGGCATCAAGGCGTGTTGGGTGCTGTGCTGGCTGTTGGGTGCTGCAGTCTGACCCAGAGTCAGACGCACCGCTGCTGATGGCAGTGTCTTGGATGTCACAGTCTGGGTCATCTTCAGCCTTTGTCCTGGAAGCAGTCAGCAGCACAGTGCACTGGTGTTTGTGTGTGATGAACTGATTGACAGCATGCAGCCACAGCCCGTATAGCCCTGCTGTATTATGGATGCAGCTGTATGCGACTGGTTGCTTCTTCTGATGCCATGTGCACTGTGCAAGTATGGTGCAGATAAGGTAGCTGGGCTGCTAAGAAGGCAAGTGATAGCGGACTCAGCACTCAACAGCACTCACCCATGGCAGTGCTGTGCTAGGCTGATGGACATCTGGTCTTCGTCCCATGCGCCCCTGCATGGGTGATTGCTGTCCACGGCGCTTGCGTGCTCCTGTTGCACTTTGCAGTGAATGGACTGCTCTGTGCTGATCCAGAAGTGTCCAAGCTCCTGCTGCTCAGGCAGTTTGAACTCCAGACTGCTGTGGACTGAGTCCTGCGCGCAGAATGAACGTCCATTGGGTTAAAAACGCGTAATAATGTTATGTGTTGACATCACCCTTGACACCACATTACAAACAGCCACAGCATCTGCCTGATGGGGGATGTACTGCTGTTGTCTGGTTCTGCCCAATGTGTCGCTGCAGAGCTTGGCTGAGCTCACCTGACGCTGCTCAAACATGCTGCGCTTGGTTGGCAGTTTGATCTCAAGACACTCTTGTCCCTGCATTGCTTCCAAGCTGCGCTTCTTTGGTGCATGCATCTCGTGCCAAGCCGTTCACGTAGAAGCTGCGTGCAGCTGTAAATCAATGGCAGAAGTTGAACACATCGTCAATGCGCACATTCTGATACACACGTCGGCGTAGTTGTGGCTGTGATGTGGCAGAATGATTCGAAACTGACAAGTTTGACTATCAACTACCAGTCAAGGTCAACTAGCGGTTGCTCGGCTATGGCCTCAATGTGCGCTACAGCACTGAATGGTTAAGGCACTGCGGGTAGTGTGTGTTGTTGCTTTTTGTGCTAGCAATCAGGGGTGGTAGCCATTGTCTGGGTTGCCACTGATCAGCACTCAGTGTCATCAATGCACCAGCAAGTTGCCCTTACAGGCCTGGCTGCGTTGACTGTGGTTGCAAGGCATGTGAACCGGAAACATTCCATCAGCGCTCAGTGCTGCGATACAACCCTCAGGGCCCCTTTCCCGCCTGGCTGGCTTTGGCATGACGAGGCAGGCCACTTGAGTTGACACTTGACGGTGGGGATTGATCAGACGAGGTCCGTGATTGTGAAGGGCAGAGGCACCCAAAGGCTACAGGGATTGGTCCGAGAGTTTTGCGGTGCGCAATGCACATGCAAGCCCTGGGTAGCAGCCATATCTTGTGTTACAAACAGTCAGCCAGAAGACCAAGTCAGGGTGGCGGCACACATCACGCATGTACACAGGCAGCAGAGCCGCGCTAACGCATGTGTACTGCCTGATTAAGGCTGTTGTAGTGCCAGTACTGCAGGCTGTAAGGTCACAAGCCTGCCTGTCCGGCAGATCTCTGCAAAGAAAGCTATCTAGGTATGTACACACATTGAGAGGGCCAGCGGCTGCTGGCAGCCCCAAACAACAACAGCAGAATACATTCTATGACGCACACACATATGCAGGTACACCGCCCAAGCACATACACTGCCCAAACACATACACAAAACACAAAATGGGTTGCACAGCCGGGTGCACAACTGCCAAACCCTGCCCTTGAAAATCTGCCAGATCGTGCCTTGAAAGCGACGATTGGCCAGGCCCAGCGACATGTGTGCATGCCGGCGATGCCAATACAAGCACCCACTGCATCCTGCCCAAAGGCATAAAACTACTAAGGACGTCCCACCATCACACTATAACAACTTGCAAGGACCTACACCTGCCAGAAACATACCACACAGAGAGCGACTAAACTAGTGAGCTGATTGAGCCCTGCAGCCTGCAGTTGACACAATTTTGTGCTCAACATACTGGTTCCTACGCACAACAACAACACCCATAGCAGCACACAATACACTCTCTGTGCTCTGCATTGCGCAGCTTGCAGGCTGTGGGTTGCTTAGCAGCACTTGCTGTTGTACTGCGCTGTGTGCAGCAAGATCAAAGTACAAACACAGCCTCTCTCGGGACCAAGCCTCAGCAACCACTCTCACTGTAATTGCTGCATGCACGTATGGTGCCACAAGCTGTGCTACACAAACACTGGTTTCAGGACACAGGGCCCCCCACAGTGCTGCTCCATGCTGCCAGCTGTGGCCAGCACAACACAACCTCAACCCTACAATCAGCTTGCCATGCACACACACGGCCATGTCAACATACACACAGGGTGCATGAATGCAAAGCAGTGTGCGTGCATGTCAGCTTCACAAGCAAAGGCTCCACAGCCAAAGGCCACCTACACACACGCTCGAAGCATCCCAGGCACAGACATGTTGCATGTGATGATGCTCAAGTGAGGCCTGCCAAAACCCACTGACACACACAAAACAAAACCCACAGATCAGCAATGTGCCCATACACACTCCCTGGGTTGACACAATGCCAAACCACCTGCAAAGCGCCCCAGGCAGCAGCTGTGCTACTGGACAAGAGACTGATGGAGTAGCTGCACGCGCCAGCCTAGCCGCCTGCAGCATAAGGTCGGCAATACTAGTGTTGCTGAAAGTGCCAAGGGACACACTCCACTGGTGGGGCCAGGGGGCACACACTTTGAATGCGATTCAGCAGCAAACCATGAACCCTGCAGGCGCGCAGGAGCAGCAGCTACACCAGGCCGTCCCAGATCACAGATGTTGTGCAGGCAGCCAGGCACACCTGCTGGGACTCTGGCCTGATGTCTTGCATGGTCTCTTGACAGCAGCTGTGTTGGTGCTCACCAGCATGCAAGACACTCAACAAGCCACGACAGTACACAATCGGGGGTGCCGTTTTGGAGCCAACACACAGACGCGTCTGCAAGATGTACATCCAAGAGCCAGGTCTGTCCACAAACATGCACGCGCTTGAGATGTAGATGTGGCACAGCTCAGTCCAAGACAATCAGCATCATACTGCTCAGCTGAAGCCCACAAATAGAGCGCGCACTGCATGGTGATATGCAGCAGCACACATGACAAGGGCGGGGCAACATGCCTCAGGACAGCTGCCTGCTGAGCAACACGAGATGCCATGCATATGTTGATGTGTGCCGATGCTGTATGTACACACACGGGCAATGCAGCAACATGGGCCTATGGTTGTATTCGGCCACCAGGAGCACATAGAGGCAAGGTGAGTGTGGTAAGCACTGCACTCAAGAGCAGAGCACCAACACACTGCTGGCGACTCTAAAGTCAGTGGCAGATCTGCCACTGTGCAGGCAAGGGATGATGACAAAGCTGCGGCTACAACCAGATGCTGCAGTGTTGCGGTTCACAGGGGGCTCCTGAGCAGCACTTTGACCACTGCCCTCGAGTCAAGCAGACATCCTTCACTCATCGAGGCCTGCATCAAAACTGGCTGCAGCTTGGAGGCGGTTGTTCTGCCCCTGCTGAGCTGTAGTCAGCACTGTGCCAGCGACAGCAGGCTGTCGATGATGTCCTGATCAATCACCTCAAAGGCAGAGAGGTCAGGAGTCAAGCAGGGACGTACCCCAAAGCTGAAGCGCACTTGCGTGCTGTCCCCCTCATCATCAGCTGACTCCACATGTACGTTGCCATGCTGGCTATTGCCAGAGCTGCTGCTTGTGGCCGTGTCCTCTGTATCAGCATCATCAGACCTTCAAGTATGAAACACATCACAGCACAAGGCACCAGCAATGAGTCCAGGAAAGCAGCAGTGTACAAACTATGACGAAGTCAGATAGTGACAGTGTCACCTGCACAGGTGCAGGCTGTCTGCACGCAACGCGATCGCAGAGCGACAAATCAACCGAATATGCTATATCAACATTGTCTGGACGCACCTTTCGGCCAGAGTTATAGAGTCCTGCACGGCATGGGCCCAGGTTTGCAGGCTGCATGATGGCTCCGTCTGTGAGCTGGTCCGCTTGGGTGGCAATTCAGACTGATGCGGCTGCAGGTTGGCGTCAACTGCCACAGAAGTCTCCCACCATGTGGGCAGGCGCTGTTGACTTGGCAACCGGAACTCAGATAGTCTCAACTGCGACAATAACAGACAGCCAAGCAGCACAGCAAAGCGCTTACTGTATTTGAAACGCAAAGTGACAGTAACCAAATAATCCTGATACCTCTCACATGATGCAGGGCTGTCCAACAGGCGGAAGGGCAAATACAGCTGCAGCCCGAGCTCAGCATAGCTCACCTGAGCGATGTCGTGTTCCACTCCCTTGAAACGTTTTGATGGTCTCTCAGAGAATCCCGTGTCCGCTTCCAGCCTCATCCTCGTGCTTGTCGTTTGTCGTGCACGTTTGCAACCAAGTGTCAATTGCCTGAGGATCAATGCCAAGGTAACGGTGAATGGAGGTGAATTGGTAGTGCCGTTGTTGAGAGGAGCCCGAACGTGGAGAGACCATGAGGCCTGCCCCAAAAGTCGGGTTGATATTCAGTCGTAGGGTATTAGTAGCAATCTGCAACCTCCTCGCGGATGACGATGATGCATACGGCCATCAAAAGGATGTATAGGTAGTGATACCGCAGTGCCGAGGTGTTTGGAGGCCGCAGCAGCTTTCTGCTCACCGCACAAGATGCGTGCTTTTCCGCCCCGTGCGGCAGGCAAGCAAGCCAAACAAGATTTGATGTAACCAAAGTCGCGCTGTCCAGGCATGCATGTCATCAAGTGGCTTCGTCCTGGGTCAGCCGCGTGCATGGCTTGCACAGTAGTATCCTTGCACCTTCCACAGGCACCATCGCCAGGCCAAGCGAAGGGAAGCTTTACCCGGTGAGGAGCTATTCATGATTTTAAGTAGTCACCACGTCGTGTCGAGGTCCCTCTTTCATGTAGAAGGGCTTCCATGCTAGCAGAACCTGCGTGTACCTCTATGGACATGTATACATGCATGTACAGGACGACAAACCTCCCGTTTGATGGTCTTGCTCAACAACAGGTTACACCATGCAGTGAAACTCCCTTTGTACATCGTATCCAACCAGCTTTGGCGTGCCAGCAGCACCCACACAAGCTCCTCCTGTCACCCTGGCTCAACTAGTTCTCTGCCGAGCCCTACCCTGTGGATCCGAGCTGACGACACACACGCCAAACAGGGGCATGTGCTGTGCTGCAAGGCCTTTGATCCCGACTGTACCATGTCACGCCTGAGCAGGTCAGAAGGGACACTCGATGCCTACATAGCCTGCCACCCATACACACACAACATAGGGTTGTGGTGCATTGCACTGCTGAGCACCAACTCTTCGGCCCAACACTCCAGCAGTAAGCACAGCCACTTGCTGACCATACTTGTGAGCCGATTCCGAATCTCACTCACCCATTCACACACGCAACTTCAACAATCGACCCATACAAATACACACACAATGCAACACAAACCATTGTACATGCACACACCAGCATACGTCGCCTGCTGATGGGCCCAGCTGCGGGCATTGCAGGCCTGCGCAGCAACACAGACTGGCGAGAGACACAACTATGGGGGGCGCCAAAAAGCTACAAGCCACACCTGAAAACACGGAGCACATGGCTTGCCCTAGAAAAGTGTGCCTGCCGAGCCCAGCAAAGCACAAACACTGCTGCACGTCACAGGGCAAACACCCTGGCTGCGTAGAACCCTGCCAAGCATCCAACCTCAGCATGGTACAGCCTCCCAGCCTCCCAGGACCAGACCAGCGTGGCTGACTGTCACATATGAACAGACTTAGCACAGCATGCCCTGCAGTAATGATGCGTGCAGGTAGTGTCAGCACCAGATACACTGGGCTGTCAAGGAGGTGCAAACAGGCCTGACTGGACTCAAACTCTGTGCATAGCTGCGGCAGGTGCAACACATGCACTGGCACGTAATTTCAGCGCCAATAGCTACACACTTGTCCAACCTACAGCTCAACTACTGCATGCCACAATGTATAGGAAGATGCATGCAAAGGCCTGCAACCATCCCACATGATATCAGCAGCAGGACCCACAAGACGCCCTCCTGCTGCTGCTCTCTGCCGCTCAGCACTTGCCACCAACAGTGCTGAAGCTCGCTGCAATCACATGATCATCAAGAAGCCTGGGATGCAAGGACAGGACAGTCCCCCTCCCCGTAACCAACAATGTGCTGCTGCCTTCCAACACCACCCAGGCAGGTGTGCAGGAACGTGTGGGGACATGAGGCAGTTGTGCCTGCTGCAGAGATACACACAGCATGCAGGCTGCACACTTGGAGCCTATCCGGCCAACACACAGTGCGTGGCACAGATGTATCACTCACCAAACCTCAGTTGACCCTCAGGCGTGTGCCCTGCTGGGAGCATGTGCAAGAATGGCAGCAGGTGTGCCGGGATGAGCATGACGGCACGATGGGAAGAAAGAACTTGCCGCCCAGGCAGCAATTCACTCTGGCGATATTTGGGCACTGCACACGCTGCACCACTTGATGTACTGGAGCAGCCGCTACATCCACAATTGGCCGTCATGACAGCCAAAAGGCGCAAAGCAGTGCTGTTTGGAGGCACGCAAAGCCGGACCTGCGGAGCCTGGCTGCCATAGCTACACAAACAGCGGGATGGACCTGGTCCAGCCTCGCACCAGCCCACTAACATCTACACATGTGTTGCTGGTCTGCAGGGTATGCGCAGGGGGAAAGAGCGCATGCCAACCAGCAACGACAAAGCAGCGACAAGGCCAGTCTTTTGAGCATCAGGGCGGAGTGCGCACCCTGCCAAACGGCACACAGCTGCTGCAATAGGATACATTCTCACATTGAGGACTCATTTGGGGACTCATATAAGCTGCTGCGGCCAGTCTGGGAGCTGCAGCACACAGGCTCGACAAACAGCTGACGAAAAGCCACACACACACATCCGCTATGCGAGTAGAGTGCCACTCATTCAGGCAGGGCGTTGCCTTATGCACACAGCCAACTTGCTGGAAGCTCACTGCCAATCCTGCCTGCTAGCACATCAACCTGTGTGCTGCATTGGACAGCACTCTCTGACATTGAGTCAGCCCAAAGCACCAGCTCCAATCAAAAGCCCTGGCTGGAGGCGGGCAGGGAGCACCTGGTGTGCACAAGGTGTGCGATCCGGCATTATGCAGAGACATACAGACCAAATACTGCAGGATCCTGGCGGCAACTCATCACAGTAAGCATTGCAAGCTGTAAGTCATCATTCAAATTGCAGGACAGGCACAGGCCTTGCTTGACACAGCTGCCAGTAGACCGTGCATGACGTCCCAGCAATGTACTGCAGAGAGGTCCGGGGTGAGGTAGGGCCTGCTGCCAAAGCTGAAGGCCACAGAGGCTGGAGGCGCAGGCTGGGAGGAAGTGATGCTGTCCTCCTCGCCTGCTGCAGCTGTCCGGGGCTTGTGCAGTGAGATGCGCTGCTGCTGGTGGTGTTGGTGACTTTCAGAGGTGTCAGAGGCGCTGCTTGTGGCCGTGTCCGATGTCTCTTCGTCATCCCCAGCAGTATGTGACCTGCAGCGCATAAGAAAGGCAGTGTATGTCAACAGGTGCGGGCAAACCCGTGTGGTTGAAGCTGCCAAGCAGAACTGGCACATGCAGCAGGGGCCTCCCAAGGTGCAGTGCCTTTGACACAGCTGATGCCACAGGCAGTGGGCCACTGCGTCAAAAGGTGTAAAGCAAGTGTCACATCCTGCTCACCCGGAAAGCGTCTGCTGCATCATCAGGCTCAGCGATAGGGAGGAAGAATGCTGGTGCACACCCCAGCTGCCTAGGCTGCAGTCAGCCTCTGCTGCCTGCGTGCGCTCAAGGCTGCCACAACATCCTGTTGTAACCCAAAATGGCCCTAGCTCCTGCTCTGGCTGCACCGGAAGCGTCAGCGCGACGTTCAACCCTCCAGCCTGTGTGCACGAGACAGGGGGTGAACCAGTTGAGCGGTGAGAGGCAACAGAGAGTGGCAACGCATATAGTAAGATATTATAAAGGCTTCCAAAGCTGCTTCGGCTATGCTGCATGGCTCTGATACGTCCGGCTCAAGCAATCTCTCAGAGCAACTGCCAATCTCTTGCCAGACTTACGTGGTCGTATTTAACGCGCTTCATTGGTCTACCAAACTCCAGTTCGATGTAAAGGACGGCCAGGGGACGCTTCCTGTGCTGCATTGCCCTCCTCGTCTGTTCCTGCCCGCTGTGCTGCTCTCACCCTCACTACTCCTCACCAGGAACAAACAAGGAAGAGCAACCACCTGGGCCTAGCACTGCAAGCGCCCAGCGGACTGCTTATACCTGAGACCTCACCCCGCCCAGACCCGACACGAGATTCTTCAAGCACGGTGATACGAAACAGTTAAGCAAGGGATTGCTTAGATGCTTTGAAAGTGTAGCTTGACTGTGTTATACTGTGCAGGAGCAGGGAGCTGTAGAGATGTGCAGGAAATGTTGACCAAATACGTCACCGCTCGCCAAGGTTGCTGCACCACGTCACGCAGTCACTTTAAAAAAGCGTAACTTTTTGCTGCAATTTCTAATTTGAAGCAGGCAGGGCGTGCGAGTGACCTGGGGGAGTGGGATCAGGTGCATGGTGGGCCTGCCAGGCTGGCAGCTGTCACCCGTGCACAGTATGCTGTGTCATGCATGCTGCGAGTGCATGTTCGGGATTAAGAGACAGGACTCATGGTTGAAAACGTTGCAGTCACATGTTGCTGCGCTTCGTCATCATACGTGGGGCTTGCTAAGGGCGGTCTTTGAGCTTGAAAGGTGCGGCAGGTTGAGCTTGGTGTTTGATATGGTTGCTCCCAGATCGTCCAGCGTATTGAGGGTGCAGCAGACAACCATAAACTGGATCAAAGGTGAGAAGGATCTATAAATGCCAGGCGTCACGTGAGCAGCTCACACCTGTAGCGACGGCTGTGTTACACACACGCGCCAGCAAGCAACCTTGTACGCACAAGCTGTGCTTTTGACAACCAAATAAAGAAATACACGGCTGCAAAACACCTACCTAAAAGCACTCTGAGTTCCAAGTTAGCACAATGGGTGCAACACAGGCCGGCATGCTCAAAGCCAATCTCTACTGGCGCCACTACATTCTCACACCCAAGTCATAAATCAAGCATTTGTTGCACACACATGGTGTGCACCAGCTCATACATGAGTTCTGCATGAGCCACCAAGTCACCCAAACCCATGCAATAGAACACAATCACCCTAAACAACCATGCACACGCAATCATGCTGCGAGCTGGTGCTCATCAGTCAGCCCCAAAACTGCCGCAACCCCACACGCGTCCATCTGCTGCCTTTTCAGCAGTGATCAGACTGTACTAGGTGCAATATGGCCAGAACCCTGCAGCCTGAGTGCATGGTCGCACACTCCTGGCCATCCACGAACGTGCAATCACAAGCACCAGCTGCCATGATGCCCTGGTTATGGTCGTTGGCCAGTGCACTCATTCCAGATCACCCTTGGCAGCAAGCACAGTTGCCAAAGCCTCGCTGCAGCAACACACTCAGACAGCCACCGGCTGCAGTCATGGCGTGGACAGAGCAGCAAGCGTCACAGGCCAAGCAAGCTTGGTCAGCGCATCCCTGTGCAGGAATCACACGCGTGCCCCTGGGCCACGCACCAAGCCCTTGCCCGGCTGGCCCCCTGGGATGTTTGACCAGTGCTGCTGCTGCTGCTGGTGCTGCTGCTGCTGCTCCCGCTGCATAGCAGATGAGCTGCCAGGCATCGCTGGCACCACAGCAGGGTACACCGGGACGCTGATGGCTGGCCTGCTCTCACCCACACGAGGCCGCCTGTGCTGCTGCTGCTGCTGCGTGGCTGTTGACTGCTGCTGTGGTGCCTGCTGGTGAGTGCCCTGGCTGGGCAGCCTGACACCGTGGTGCTGCTGCTGCTGCTTGCGTTGGACCTCAGCTGCCAGGTCAAGGCGTGCTGGGGTCAATGCATGCCTGGGTGAGACCAGGATGCTTGTAGGTGGGGCTGTCCTGAGGGTCAGGGGAGCTGGCAGGGGGGTGCACTGCGGCAGCTGCCAGCCACAACAGACAAAGGCGTACACAGGCACACACGTAGGCGTGAGTGGCGGCGGCATCGACACTGGTTGTATGCGTGTATGATGTAGGGCAAGCACACAGGCTTGACATAGCTAGAGCTGCACACATGACATTGCTGCAGCTGCGTAGAACCTGTTCTGCATGTCTGCTGGTCAACGGCATGCTGCTGATATGCTATCGACGCGACACCACCCAAGCACAGACACTGTTGTGGCACTGAGGTTAAGAGTGAACAGCAGATCTGCAAGCTGGCAATCTACCGGGCCTGGCACTCCTGCCTTCCTTACCTCCCTACTAGCAGCGGGGGCCTTCACAATCTGGCCCATTTGGACAGCAGACCGGCCCGGCTGCAGTGCAGACCCTCCCAGGCTGATGACAGCAACTGTCTCACTGCTGTTGCTGTCCATGGGCTGCAGCTTCTTGGGGGACCTGCTGCCTGAACCAGCCTTGCCCTTTGTCGGCGTAAGCATACTGCCTGAGCTGGGGTGTGACCCAGAGCCGGAGCCGTAGTCCCTGCTGCGGTAAGGCCTGAAGCGGCAGCAGTTCTCTGCAGGGTGGCAGGAGGCACACACAAGCGTGCATGGTGGGTTACCCACAGTGTGTTGTCGGCGGGAACAATGATGCACCAGTGGTGAGACTTGCTCCTGGCCGCACTGCTCAAGTACTAGTGTTGCTGTGTCGAGCCAAACTGGCCCTGGGCATTTGCTGAGTATGGCATGCATCACGCGCCACTTGTTCACGCTGTTAGTTGCCTCATGCCTATCGTACCTGACAGTGCATCCAAGCTCCTCAGCACAAACGCAGCGCACTGCATCGCTGCCCAGGCCAGGGCGATGACGGTGATGGTCGCTACCCACTGGATGTACATCTGGTTGGCCAGGTTGCAGCAAAAGAAGCTCTTGCCCTGGTTGACCACGGCTGCCACATGAGAGTGGTCCAGTGTCAGCATCACAGCGTCCATCCCGCGCAGCAGGGCGTCGATGCGGGACGTGGCATCGTTCACGACCTCGGAGACCTGCAGCCACCACACACCAGCAGGTTCTGAGCGCACACATCATGGCCCATGGCATGTGCGATTGGACACGTCTTTGGCCCGGGAATGTGCTGTGAGAAACAGGGTGCGGCATGGACTGCAGCACTGTGTGAACATCAAGTGGACTTCAACACATTGGCTTGACCATACCAGCCCATACCAGAAGGGGCCCGGCACAAGGCTGGGTGTCGGAGTGCCTGCCTTCCAACTGACACAGCAATGCCTTTTAGTGTAACCATGCAACAGTAGCGCAACCACGTAACAGTAACAGACACAGTAACAGAAGTGCGCACCTGGGGCCGCAGTGACAAGTCACTGGTCACACATTTGAGCATGTCGTCCACAGAGCGCTGCACCTTGGCCTTGAAGCCCTCCACATCATACTCAGCATTCACGCCCTTGATGATACCAGGCAGGCCAGCGCTGCTGTTGGTGGGGCTGCTGCTGAGGTAGAACTGAGACACGGCCGCAGGCAGGCTGCCGCTGCCGGCCTTCTGTGCGACTGCCTTGGAGGCAAGGGCCTCCATGTTGCCGCATACATCACGCGTTAGCAGAAGGCCGATGGTGAGGATCAGTGGGATGGCTGAGAATGCCACGAGGGCGATGTTCAGGGTGACTGTGCCAAAGCAGACGCCCGCTGGGCAGTTGAGGAGGGTCATCAGCATCAGCACCAGCATCAGACCAATGATGACGGCATAGGCGCTCAGCATTGCCTGCGGACAAGATGCAAGCATACAGTGTTACAGGAACAAATTGTTTAGCTGCGGCTCTGTCTGCAAGGGGTTGCGATGTGATGGCCGTGTTAGTCTGTCAATGCTGCACCAGTTAGAGTTGCCTCCTGTACCAGGCTTTGTTAGCTCAAGGTGCACAATGCATGTGGCATTCCATATCCAGTTGGCAGCCGAGCGTCAAGGAGCCCAGGCATGCGTGTTGACTCACATAGTAGACTGCATGGACAGCCTTCACAACTGCTGCTGTCCCCTTGTCATCCTGTGGCGATGTCCCGTTGGAAGCCTTCCCCAGGTATGCTGTCTGGAAGCTGTCGATCTTGTCCACCGCTGCTGCCTGAATGCTGTCAGACATCTTCTGCACAGAGCTTGAAACATTGGACACCAGGGCCTGTGCATTTGCAAGGTCTCTGCTGCCGATGGATGACACACGGTCCAGCATGTCAAACACTGGTTGGGTCAGCTGCACAAGGGAAGTGCGGCACATGTACAGCACAGCAGGGGAGTGCCACAATGAGATGGGCACCTTGGTAGAGACACGAAGGGGAGTGAACACTTGCACTTGGCCTTGAAAAGAACCCAGCTGGTCAGAAGCTACACAAGGAGTATGCACAATGAGTCTACCAGGGTCGCCGGCATGTTGGCATGATGATGAGATGGATCCAACTCATCAAGAGGCCACTGGACAAAGACCAGGTTCTGACTGTCATAACAGTGCCAGCCTATTCACAGGGTGATCTTTGCTTGTGTGGACCACAAAGCTGGACGTGAGGTTCCAGTAACTCCCAGCAGCACCCTCACACATTCACCTCTGCTGGGTTGCCGTTGAACTGCTTGTACACTGCCTCAGCCTGCTGCAGGGGAGCCATGAACCTGTTGATGAGGTCAAAGTCTGTGATCTGTTTCAGGACACCGGGGATGGCGTCAGCCTGGCGCTTAGCTGGCTCGATGGCTGCATCAAGCCTGGAGAGCACTGCCTTGACATACTCCTTGAACCCGCCAAGGTTTGCGGACTCAAACAAGCTGGCGGCCCCCGCCACGACTGGTGCCTCGAACGTCAGCGTGTCAGCAAGGTCCATCCGCACGCTTTCGTCCGCTGCGAATGCATCCAGGCTGGGCTGGATGTTGCTCTTGGCATCGCGCAACGTCTTGTCGAGCGCGCGTGCCAACGTGGCAAGCTTTGCGATCAGCTCCGGCAGCGCAGTTGCATCGTTGAGCTGCGCCTCTGCGGCCTTGAGTTCGGCGGTGAATCGCGACGAGTCCGGCATCGCGAGCTTCCCGCCGGCCTCCTGGATCCGCTGCGGGAGGTTGAGGAGACTGTCGTCTCCGCTGTACAGCCTCATGAAGTCCGCGACGCTGGAGTTGACGAGCAGCAGCTTCTGTTCCACATCGCGTGGCAGCTCTAGCACGGTGTGGTTGACGTGCTCAGCCCGGATCAACAACGACTGCAGCAGGCGCACAAGAGATACACACCGTCTTTTCAGTCTAAATGTCATGTTGTTGTTCAAGAGCACAAACACCGAACTCTTGTGATGTATGCAGCGGGTATCCAAGCTACTGCCCATGCCCTGTCAACAAGCCAGCACTCCCACCCACTGTGCCTGCAAGCTACTGTACTGCTTGTGCTGTCCACAACAGGCACTGCATAGGACCCTACCCCCACACACTCACCTGAAAGGCCACGGATGCGTTGTTGTGCCACAGCCCGTTGAAGTGCTCGACTGTCTTAGCCAAGCTGGGCAGCATGTCGCCCCTGATGCGCTTGATGGTGTCCTCAACACCCGCCAGGGACTTGAGCGTCAGGGTGAAGGGGTTGGTGGAGGGCTTGCGCATGGTGTTGATGGCCTGTGCTGTCGTCACTGCTTGGTCAAGGTAGGGCACCCATGCGTCCAGGTCCAGCTGGTCATAGGATGACCTGAGCCTTGCAAACTCACGGGAGGCCTGCACCTCTGCATCGCTCCTGTGACAAGAACGCGCCATACCACATCAGACACAAGCACATGTCACTCACATGCAGGCACTGCTTCAAGCAGTGCACAGCTGAAGCCATGCAGCGAGGACGTGTGTGATGCTGGATGGTGTCTTCCGCAGCTGCCTGCCAGCTGGTCAAGTGCAGCTAGCTTGTGTCCGTCGTACCCGGCATGAGTGGCGCCTGCTGCACGCGCACAACCCCAAAAGGCACTCTGCAGCGGCCTGTGATCACAGAGTTCATGAACAGAGTCATCATTGAGGTCCTCACCTGGGGCTAGCAATGAGACTGTAGAGGTCTGTCAGGGCGGTGCTGTAGCTGCGTATGGCTGGCGGCATAACAGTGATGTCAAAAGTAGCCAGGCTGTCGAGATACCCCTTGAGGGTAGCCAGGGAGCTGCTGTCCTGTGCCACGTTGATCAGGTTGTGCAGCTGCCGCAGGCCCTCAAATAGCTCAGGCTTGAGAGCAGTAGACAGCTGCTGCAGGGTTGCCTTGAGGTCTGTGGGACTTGGGGCCTCCTGGAGGAAATCTGTCACACGCTGCAGGTCCTGGCGAATGCCCTGGCCATCTATGCTGTTGATGACGCTGCTGATGTTGTCCAGCGGCTGGTGCAGCGCTGCCGTCTCGTTGGCCAGGCTGGCGACCTGCTGGATGACTTTTGCGGGAAACTCCTGCATGCTGTCGATGCGGGCGTTGAGGGCTGGCAGGATGTTTTTGTTGAGGCTGATCATCCCCCAAGCTGCTGCTCCACACGCCAGCAAGCCCAGCGCCATCATCAAGCCCTGTAAGGCACAGGAGGTGGCACAGGAGGTGGTGCAGCATACGTCAACGGAGGCAACAGTGCATGTGCACGTGCATGTGCATGTGCATTGCAGCATGTGTTGATTCAGTAGTTGCCGTCAGGGGATGCAACGGATCAGGATCAAGCAGGGGTAGCAGATGTGTTGACACGGGAAGTACAAGCAGAGGATGCCAAGGGATCAGCAGCAAACAATAGCAGCCGAAATGGTTGGGATGTCGTATCCGAGGTGTACATGACTCAAAGCTTTCATGCGTATGTCTGGCCATAGCTGCACTGCAGGTGCTTGCAGCATGCCAAAAACATGGGCTTTTCAAACCACAAAGCCCTGAGGGGTTTTTGTGCCGTGTGGTAACAGCTCACAAGCCATCATGTTGCATGCAGTGCCTTGAGACGGTCTCAGGTGCCGATATGTCAACTTTCAAGGACACAGCAAAGCGGTACGGCTGCAATGCATGCTCACCTTCTTGACCCGCAACCGCTTGCTGAACAGCACCTTGTTCGCATCTGCATAGGCCTCCTGCTGACAGCAGACCACCTTGACGCAGCGCACAAACCGCCTGCAGCAATGGTTTTGCAGCAGCATCCAGGTTATACTGGGGGACTAATGTATTTCTGCTGTGAAGATTGCCCTCAAGTTGCTTGTGCTTCATGTCTATGCGGTACGTGGCACAGCGGGATGACAAGCGTATGCTGGTTGGCCTGAAGTGCTGCATCATCACAGCAAAGCCTGAGAGTTCCCATGTTGCTCTGCACTGCTGCTGCTGGTGGTCTTGGTGGATGTGATGATGTTCTGCTGCTGGTAGTCATGGTGGCGGGGAGGTGAATGGTGGATGGTGCTTGTGCTGCTGCTGCTGTCACTCGCTCAGGACGTGCAGCATTGACGCTGCAGCTGCTGCTTTGGCCAGCCAAGGATGCTGCTTTTATGAGCCAGCCACATGTCAGAACTCACCAGAGCAGGAACATCACCAGGGACAACAGCACCAGTGCACACAGGGCACTGATGCTAGCAGCAGGGACCTTGCCGTTGTTGCGGACATAGTTGGCCAGCTGGGGCCAAAAGGTGGACAGAGGGTAGGAGCTGATGGGTTTGCCATCCATAACCCACCATACAGGTGACAGCAGGTCACTGACATTGTCTGCTGGTGCTGGTGTCCTCATAAAAGGGGCCAGCTGCAGAGTGCACACACAGGCAGTACAGCTAGGTCAGGATACAGTGCCGGCTCGACAGCACCCATGCATGCCAAAGTGTGCTGTACAACGCACCTTGTAGACAGCTGCCGAGCATGTCGAGGCTACTGCGGAGTCAGACATGCTGCTCCAAGGGCCGCTCTCCCTGACAGCAACCAGCGGGGTCAGTCAGGCACCAAGTGATATGGTGGGTGTGCTGCCCTGATATACTGCTAAAACCTTTATCGCAAGACGCAAAATCTACGTTTACTTGCTGGCGGCCTGTTTAGCTGCCCTCTGGTGCTGTGCGTCCTTCTTTGCATGTGCTGCTGTTACCGTCACAGGCGTTTGCAAAGCTAAGTGACGCATCGACAAGATAAAGGCTATGTAGAAAGTTGACATTGTGTCTGGCACTGCGGTGACATCGCCACTGCTGCTATGTTTGTCTCATGCGCAGGAACCCGACACTGCCAGCCTCAAGATTGCCCTGAAACGTCAGCAAGCGGGTGTACCGACGTCAAAAAAACTCATCAGCTCAATGAGCCTGTGCGTCAAGACGGACAAGGGTTCCTGAGTCACACAACAGATAGTCAACCTTTCCTTGCAATTGTTATGTACATCCTCAGAGAGAGTATGGTTCCCTATTCGAAAAGAAAAACCACAAAAAGCATCTTTTGACTTCAAAATTGGTCAAGACCTGCGTCAACCCCGAACAAAGGCCGGTCAGCTGCTGTCATGTACCTTCTGGCAAATCTGGCATCTTGGACAGCTTCTGCCGTTGGTCAAGTGTGCAAAAATGCAACGTAACTGCAAATCAGTGTTTAAGAGTGCATTAAGGGAGCAATGTGCCCTTTCAATGTAACAGTTGTAGATGCCATTTTATGTACACTGTACCCACGTGCAGTGCGCTGGCTGTGAGCAGACCCATAGGCTATTCCGCCGAGATTCGCAACAAAAGCAAAGAACCCACAAAACAAGCATTACCCAAGGCTTTCATGCCTAAACTAAGCGCCAATCGTTTTGCACAGCGGCTTGGGTCAAACTGTTGCGGTACATAACACACGAAGAGGGTCTCTAGCCGTTGGATCACGCCTTCACGCCACCAGTAGGGCTTAAAAATCACAATGAGCTGGTGTTGTTGTTTCTTAGCCTGATCAAGCTACCTTGTGCGGCATGCATGTCAGAAACGCCATGCCAGCAAGCTGTGCGTGTTCAGCCTCTGCACAGCTCCGACATGTATAAACGTTTTCGCATCAAATAAAATATTTGATAGCATCAAAACAGTGCGCCAATGAGGGTGGGTGGCTGCAAGGAGCCAACCGGGCACAACAACTACTGCTCTCATGTCATCCACGGTCTCTTGGGCCAGCCTTGCCACGATCTGCAGCCATGATAACGATCATACGACTACATGAGTACTTTTTTGGGGGGTGCACGTTGCGCTACACGCATTTACACAGGATCACGTTCATCATTGCTGTTCCTGTTGGTGCTGACTTGCTTGTGTCCTGCAGTGCTTTGGCAAGCAAGCTGTGCAGAAGCAAAGCCTTGAAGAAGAGGTGAAATGGCTGCAGCAGATGCTGGCAAAGGAGAAGCAGAGCAAGCAGGCTGTGCTGGGTCAGCTGCAGGATGAAAGGGCCAAGTCGGCTATGCTGGAACTGGAGATCCTGCATGCAGCGCAGGCTGCTCAGGAGATGGGTGAAAGCCTGTGTCTGTTCTTCAACCCCTGCTACCAGCAGCAGTCAGAGCAGCAGGTCTTACTGCCAGCCCACTGCCAGGCTGGCAGCGGTGACCTGCTGCTTCAACCACTCATGGTGCCACAGCAGCAGCATGAGTCCCAGCAGCAGCAGAACGTGACCCAGCAGCATCCACTGTATCAGCTGCCGGGACAGGGCACGCAGCTGCAAAATGATGGCCCAAACTCTCAGCAGAGTCCACAGCAAGAGGAAGACCCCCCACAGCACCTCCAAAGCACCAGCTTCACTGCTCTTGACGAGCAGCAGCAGCAGCAACAGCAGGACACACATGACGATGTAGTCAGAGATCCAGACACGACAGCACACGACCAGACCCCCACCAAGCTCCGGGGCTCTGTTGTGCTGACCGCAAGCACCGACCACGCACTGACTGCCAGCGGCACACGGCAGCAAAGCCCCAACTGCAGGCGCTCACTCAAGCTTAGCCAAGCCGGCTGCAGGGCTAGCCCTAGGAAACGGCCCCTTACCCGCAACAGCCTGCGGCTCAGTGCTGGTGCCAACAGCAGCCCTGTGCAGGGAGCACATGGTGACAGCAGCAGTGGGGGTCACAGCAGCAGCCTGAGACAGCTGCGGACCGTTGCTGGCTCTAATGGGGTGGCAGCAGCAGCAGCAGCAGATGCGGCAACCATGAGTGAAGCTGCACAGGGTGCACAGGGTGGAGCTTCTAGCAATGACGCTGTCGCAGAGCTGCATGTGATGGGCAATGCGCAGATGATCAAGCCTGACCAGCATGACACTGATGTGCCTCTGGCACGTGTCCATGCAGACAACCAGCAGCAACAGCTTGCCAGCATTGGTCGCTGTCCCGAACACGCTGCGGGTGAGGCATCCGCACGGAGTGCTGCCGAAACCTGGAGTCACATTGAGACACAGGCAGCCGCCGCAGCAGCAGCAGGACAAGCCAGCGGCAGCAGTGGTGTGGCTGCAGAGCAGCAGCAGCAGCAAGGGGATCATCCCCAGACTCTGACTTTGCGCTCTGAGCCAGCAGCAGCACTCAATGCCTCCCTGTACTTTGGGTGTGCTGCTGCAGGCTCATTAGAGCCAGGTGTGTCTGAGCACAGCGCTGCTGCCCCAGCTGCAGCCGCAGGCAGAGTAAGGAGGGCCGCGGGGGCCATGAATGCAGCAGCTGCCGCAGCAGCAGCTCTCCAGGAGTGCGTGAGTGCAGCGAGCGCTGCTATTGCAGCAGCAGAGGTGGCTCGTGGGCAGGCCCAAGGCACTGCAACATGCAGCTGCAGCAGCAGCAGCCACTCTGTGCCTGCTGCGGCGACAACGGTGCCTCGAGAGGGTGATGTGACTGGATATGATAGCAACAGCAGCAGCGGCAGTGGCGGCGGTTGGGGTGTGCTGCCCCACCAGCTGCCAGCCAGCGTCATTGCAGAGCCACATGACCTTGCTGCTCAGCCGTCAGGCGATGCAACAGCAGGAGCTGCTGCTGCTGCTGCTGCCGTCAAACCACCCCTGCCTGGTGCTTGTGTCACAACAGATGACCAGAAGCAGCAGCAGCAGCTGCGGGAGGACTTTCGCAGAAGTACGGAAGGAGGGGTCAAGCTGCAGGAGCCGGAAGCAGGGTGTGAATGGGTTGGCCGCAGCAGCGGCAAGAGCAGCCAGGCTCCTGCCGAAGCTGCTGCTGGCTCTAGATCTGCTGCCCAACTGCACAAGCCTAGTGGCAGCAGCATGAGCACCAATGGCAGCGGTGGTGTGTACCCAAGAGACGCTGGCACAGCAGCCACAGGACCAGAGATCAGCAGCGGCAGCTCACTCAAAACAGCTGATGCTGCCTCTCGAGCCACAGTGGCAGCATTCGCTGCTGATGTGCCGCAGACAGGAGCACCACCACCAGCAGCAGTGACGAATGCAGCATTGACTGCAGGCGCAGGAGCCATTGAGAACGCTGCTGCTCCTGTACACCCCAATCAGGAGAAGCAGCATGACACCACAGGAGAGATTGCGGCTGTGCCCACGCGTGCTGAAGCCGCCAGTGCAGCTGGTGTCCCTGTATGTAGTGCAGCAGGTGTTGATGCTGATGCTGCAGCTGCAGCAGCAGCCAGCAGTATGCTTGCAGCAGATGCAGCATCCTCAGCAGCAGGCAGGGCAGACCCTCGCAGTGTGACAGTGCCAGTGAGCAGTGCTGCTGCATCACAAACTGCCCCAAATGCAGGCCAGGCTCCCACTGCTGGGCTCCCAGTGCCCCAACTGGCAGGCGGACCACTTCTGGCCCATGTCAGCACCAACCCGGCCCACGGTGGAGCTCATCTGGCCCTCGCCAGTGGTCACCTGGGCCGTGGCCCGGCACCAGTCAAGGACGGTGAGCGTCACAGGCTCAGCCAGACAAGCAGCAGCTTCAAGGCCCTGCCACCTGCTGTGGCAGCCACCAAGCACCAGCAGCAGCAGGTGTGGCAGATGAGAGGGCGAGCACAGCCCCACAACACACTTAGCCTTCCAGCGGGTGCTGGTGTGGGTCCCTTGCATGCTGCTGTTGGTGGGCCAGTCGGCAGGGTCAGCAGCAGGGGTGGCAGCAGCAGCAGCTGGCATGCGGGACTGGGGGCGGCTCAGAGGCAGGCCAGTATGCTTGCAGCAGCACCACAGCAGCTGCCTCATACCACTGGCAGCAGCAGGCCTGAAGCTGAGCCAGCTCCTGGTGGGGGAAAGGACAGCATTGCACACCCTGCAGCTCTCCAGATATCCTCTTGGGGGCAGCCGTCGCCGCCGCAGCAGCAGCGGCTCACACACCCCAGGGCACAGCAGCAGGTGTTGAGGCAACGGCACATGTATGATGTCATCACTCATGACGGCAACGAAACCTACGGTAGCCGTGAGCGCCTGCTGCCTGTACCCGCCAGTCTGCGTCGTTCTGCAGGGTGTGCGGCAACCAAAGCATCCTCACAACCTGCAGCAAGGCATGCTGCAGCAGCAGGGACAGCAGTGAGTGCTCGGCATGCAGAGCTGCACCTCCAGGCTGTGCCAGCAAGAGGTGCTGCAGATGCAGATGCTGCTGTGCCCAAGAGCTGCCTGTCGCCGCTGCACTGGCATCAAGCAAACCTGGGCAGCAGCAGTGCCAAGTTCTACAGCGCTATGGTGAGTCATCACACGATTGATTGCTCCTGCCTGCCTATACACTTGTTGTACTGCTGTTGGAGCTACCTACAAGCTAGCAACACTGCTTTCAGTTGAAGGTTTTGAACTGAGCGACTTGTGTGTGTGTATATGATATCTGCAGGATAAAGTAGCACCTTGAGTCCCTTGCAATGCTTGACACATGTCCTGTATCAGCACAGCAAAGGCATCCTCAGGCACACGAAGGAGCTGCTGCAGTCCTGCAGCAGTCCAAGTGCAGTAATGTGAGTTGATGAAGATGCACGATCAAGATGCATGCACATGTTCCTGAGCAACCTGATGGGCTACCCTTGTGCCCTGTATGCAGATGCTGGCTGCCTGCAGCAACCCTGTGCTGGTCATGCAGCAGCAGATGGCCTTTGAGAGGCAGGACAGCAGGGTCAGGCCGGTGACGCGGCTCTCAAGGGGTGACAAGGGCCACAGCCGAGGGCTCCTGCCGGCCAGTAACAAGCCGCGTAAGAGTGGCTGGAAGGCCCTATTCTGATCACAGTGCCCAGGGATGGTGGTTTGCAAACAGATAAAAGCCTGTTACAGGATCCGCGAGGCAGCATACTGAGTTGGCAGGTAGATAGGCAGCATCAAGGTGGTTGTCAAGACAGGTCAGCATTCAGGCATGAAGGCATATGAGTAGCTACTATAGGTGGAAATTCTTGATCGTGTTGATCCAGATCTGCAGTGATTCTTGACGTGATTGTGAGTCTCAAGGGCTTCAAACAGGGTATGGGTACACAAGACATGTAGCCAGTCTGGCATGCATGCGCAAGCGTCAACAGCATACCAGCCCTGCACAAGAGGACTGCTGCATGCCGCATGAGGTGTTCAACACCTCATGTTCAAGTTGTACTTGTAAGCAAGTGTGCCGCAGCGTTGAGCTGGTGATTGGTGGTGATGTACTGAGCAATGTGTCTTGACAGCCCTCCACGGGGTGGATGATCATCAATCAGCGCATCATCTTGTGGCAAGCGGCCTGTGGTGTGCACTGGCCACTGTTTGTTGGGATGCATCAGGCCAGGGCATACATACAATCCGATTGTGCTATGCAGTGTTGTGGTGCACACTGCAAGGCATGGAGAGTGGCTTGAGCAGCTTCTCTTCCTGCATGCATACCACACTCCTTCTTGGCAGCAGGGAAGCAGCAAAGAATGTCCATCGACACAAACTGTGCCATTTGACCCAGGTGTCGATGCCCATCAGTATGGAGGGTGGCTACAGCACAACAGTCATACACGGAAGGCTTCATAGCAGCTACGATTTGAAGACCCCCTGGGGGAGAGGGAGGTGTGCTGGCACTGATTGCCACTGCAGAGCTGGCTCAAGACTGGCCTGATGAGCGACCCCCGGTTTTGACTGCATTGATTGCAGTTCTTGAACCACCCTGACCGGCCAAGTGTGCCGCACTTTTCCATGCTGTGGTGATTCGTTTACACTCAGGGGATCCTAGGCCTAACTCTATGCTGGTGTACTAGCGTGCTGTATCAGCTGCAGTTTGCCGTGTTTTGCTGTGAGCGTTGTATCCGGTGCTACCGCCACGGTGTTGGCTCCCAATGTTGAGAGTTTCCCTGCACCACATGTGAGTAACAGCGACATGCAGTCTCCTTCAACCTATTCAGTCTGCTTGAGTTACCCTGACATACCAAGCAGAGCAAACCGCCCCAAGAGCTGTCACACACAGCCGAACACAACTCTCCAAGCATGTCCTCGGCCAGTGGGCTTGCACCATTCTGAGAGATCGCCTCCCAGCAACAGATCGGGTATACTGCGAGGGCAGTAGTAGCTGCAAGTCGGTCAACACAGAGGCAATCGCTGCTGCATCCAACAGTGCTGCAGCATCCAGGAAACAGGCATATCTCAGCCCCATCTGATGTGACATGAGCGCCATCAAGTCTCTCGCCCGAGACATTCAACCATCCATGCAGATACAGCCATCTTCACAGCTACCCTTACCAGGCGTCCCGAAAAGCACGACAGCTGTAAAACTACACTCAAGCTTTCCTCGTTCTGGACTGGAGTGTGGTCTGAACCGATGTTCCTCCCACAAGCACCCCTACAGAGCAAGGACTGTCTACAACTGCTCACGCCAAGGCTTCTCCTCCATGCTACATCCATTACAATGATGCATCACCCAAATCTGCGGTTTTGCTTCGCAGAACCGGCCAGGGGCAGGTCCCAGCATGCGCCCCGACCCGCCCAACGACCCAGACCACCGTCACAGCACCTCCCACACACCCAAACGCCTTCTGCGACATGCGCGCCCCAGCCTCAAGACCAGATGTCGCGCACGTAACGGCCCTCCTTAGTCATCGCCGTCAGCTCCTGCGTCGCCTGGGCCTCGCTCATGCCCAGCTGGTCCCGCAGGATGGCCTGCAGTGCTGCGTGCACATCCTTGGCCATGGCAGCGCCGTCGCCGCACACATACACATGCGCGCCGCTGGCAATGAGCTTGGCAACCTCTCCTGCATCCTCCTTCAGCAGATGCTGCACATACACCTGCAGGCACGTCGATGGTTTCATGTATGAAGTCAGTCATATCAAGTCGATTGATGTAATATGTCTACTCTGATGTGTACTATGACCCTGGTAACCCCATGAGCCACACTGGCTCCAACAGGTGTGTTCAGGTATATCCTGAACCATGTAACAGTAACAGTAACAGTATTATATGAGTCACCATCATACAAGATGTCAGCACACTCCCACTTGGCAGCAGTGTGTCCCACGACGCCTGATGTTTGCTGCAGGGGTGCAGCATCAGTCCCACCTAGCGCAAGCTTCTGACAAACTGCTGGGCTCAACAGGCATGCCAAGTTGTCAACACAGACAACTGCATGACATGCGCCTAGCTTCAAACGCACCCCCTGATGCACGAACTCCCAATTCCGCGGCCTGCAAGCCGTACTAGACTGCAACATGCCATTGGATGTGACGCCCACAGCCCGCTGCCCATGCTTGCTGCTGATCCCTCTGCATCCCCTG
>QAXK01011834.1:0-21116 GCA_004335735.1 Chlorella sp. KRBP | reverse complement strand
TGTTGCGGGGGGGGGGGTTAGTGGGGTGGGTGCTCGGGCATACCATCTAGGTGGGGTGCGAATGGCAGCATGGAGAAGTCAGGCAGCTGCTTGACAGACGTGCGTGACATGCAAATACATTTGGGTGGTGTGTGTCACCCTGAGTGGCTATGTGTGGTCATGTGCAGGTGTCTGACTTTGGCCTGTCCAGGCTGGTCAGCAACAACACCCCCATCATTGAGACACGCTCCTATGGTAAGCACACAGGACGCACAACAACACACACACCCGCATGAAAACAGCCATATTGTACAAGCCCTTGATGGTCTCAAAAGCAGCCTGGGTCACAGTGTGTGCGCCAATGAGTCAGCCATCCAGGCAGCCTGCCACAGGCAACAGCTGCATCCCTCTTGTGCCCAGCACACAGGTATCACCCAATGTAGCTGTGTGTGACTGCTTATGCAGCAGCCTACATCAGGACAGACCGCACGGCCATGCCAACTAATGTACGACAACTGCTGCTGCTTGCCGCTGCTGCCGTGCAGGCACTGTGACGCACATGCCTCCTGAGCTGCTGCTGAGTGGGCAGATGAGCCGTGCTGTGGACGTGTACAGCTGGGGTGTGGTGGTGTGGGAGATGTACCAGGGCCACAGGCCGTATGCGGGCCTGTCCCACAGCCAGGTGCTGCATGCAGTCGGCATGGGCCGCCTGCTGGAGCTGCCGCCTGACATGCCCCCACCCCTCAAGGACCTGCTGGCAGCAGCAATGGCACTCGACCCCAGCAAAAGGTGGGCAGCGCTGTAGGATGGGCTGAAGGTGCAACGCGGCAAGCAGTGTTTCGAGACATGCTGATAGGCCTCAGGCACACGGCATGCAATGCCTGGTGCACGTCGTTGCCCTTGTGCATTGGGTGTTGATGCACAAAAGAGCAAGGTGTGTTGCGGGTGCAGTGAGCTGTGCAGCTGGCCACATGTCGGCGGCTGCCTGCACGGCACTCCATGCATGCACACTGTGTGACGCAAGTGACTGTGATGCACGCTGTGCTGGCAGCCCAGGAGCGCCTTGGTGTGTGTGCACTGCCGGCATTGTGTGAGTCGCATGGGGCACAGCAAAGGTATGGCAACAAGGCCGGGGCACGGTCAAGTTTGGTTTGGAGGGCAGCGTGCTGACATCAACATGCGTGTGTGTGTGACCCTGCAGGCCGCCCTTCACAGAGATCCTGGACCGTGTGGTCCAGATGGAGGCACAGCTGGAGGCACAGGGCAGCCTGTGAGGAGGCGGGAGGGGTGTGTGAGAGGCGGCTGACGGCACACAAACACACAAACACCACAAACATGCGGCTGTGACAACATTTTGTGGGGGTCTGGTGCGCCTGTGTGCACCCTGCCCTACACTGTTAGCCTGTGCAGCGGGGGCTGCAGACGAATCTTGCGCAAGGCAGGCATACATAGCAGCAGCCTGAGTGGCACGGACCTGCGGCACACTTTTCGCTGCAGCGTACTTATGTAGGACTGTCACAAGCAGCTGTGTCCCAGCACAGTGATGCACAGTGGAGCCCAAGATGCGGCTTAACGTCGCTTCTGGAGGCCCGGGGGTTGCATACGGGTGTTGACTTACTGATAAGACAAGGGTGCTCTGATGCAGGCAGGTGCTTGTGCCGGCTCTTCCCAAAAGCCAGGGCCACAAAGGGTGGCTGTGTGACAGCTGCAGGGTGGTTGCCTAGCCATTGTTGGTGACTGCCGTCAAGTGTTGCCGTCCTGAATTCCTACTTTCCCAATGCCAGAGCTTCCAAAAATCCTTGGCTGTTGAAGCTGCTGGTCAGCACACCTAGTGTTGTGATGAGGGTATTGCATGCATCGCAGCGGACGTGGTGCAGTCCGGGCGCATCTTGCTTTCAGAGTTGCATTGGTCACGGCCAATGCAGTCGCTGGCCAGCAGTCGAACACTGAGCCAGCACATGGGCTGCTGCCAGTGGGAAGGTGCCCCAGGGTGTGCCTCACTGATTGGAGTTGATGGGACACTTGACCAAGAACTAGAATGCCTGATGTCTGGGCGGCGCCTTGCGGCTTCTGGTTGCGACGGTGACAATTTTCCATGTCGTCTTGCAGCTGTGCTGCAGCACAGCATGTGCCACCCCATACATGCTTGGAAAGACATGACACGTATCTATGAACTGTCCTCATTGTCGGTGGTGCTTGTGCGGCAGCAGTGTGTATGCTCCTGTCGTTCCAGCGCACGACTCTTTCGGCCCGACATGTACAACGCATGCTTGCGAGTTGTCCTGCTTGGTAACAAGGTTCTGCTTGTCTTGCTGTGTTGCCGCCCAACATTCAGACAGGTCGGCTGATGACAGCACAAGTCTCATAATACCAACACCACCATGGACCACCAGAGCGCTGCATGCTGCGTATTGAGTTGGCACAAGGCCCACGCCTGTTGCATGTGCAGCATCGCCTGCATGACAGACACATGCCTGCTGTATGCAAGTCACTTCTGACCAATTGCAGACAGTGAGCACACCACATGATGTTCATCCTGTGGCTTGGGGTGATGGACCCCAGCGATACCACATAGAGATGTAGCTCTATGTAGATGTGCGCCACATACCGCGGGACCCTTGCAGTGACAAATGCAACGGCTTCACTCCAATTCAACCAGAAAACGCAGTGCTGCCACACGACAGTGCCCCAAACAGCGCATGCGCTGGTACACAATATGCAACACCATCAAACCCACACCACAGTGCACACCACCCCTGTCTGACCTGCAAAAAGAAGGGGCCAGATCAAGCGCCATGGTGACCACACACTCCCCTCCCCCCCACCTGCGGACCACCTCACCCTCTACTAAGCCTAGGCGTTTACTAAGCCTAGCCCACAGCAGCACCACCATACATAGCCACAGGAACAGCTGCGGCTGTGGAGTTGCAGCTGCACAGATGGTAACAGGGCACACTCATGGCCTGTCGTGCCGCCCACAAGCCTGCACGTCCCCGCCCTGCCCCGTGCATCAAGCAGTAAGCTGCAGTGGGTTGCAGATCTGTATGGTTGAGTGCTGAATGCCCACACCCCTGACATACTCCTCCAGCTTCTGCAGCACAACATTCGCGTCCGCATCCGGCCCTATGTGCACGTGTGCAGTCAGCACTGGGGAGGTGCTGGTGCTGATGTTCCAGATGTGCAGGTCATGCACGTCCCGCACACCCTCCATGCCACTAATCACCTGCACACAGCACAGCACAGCACAAAGCAGGAGGCAGCGAAATTCAGCACAAGAGATGTTGACAGGGCAGGCAGGCGGCCATGCGTGTGACACACCTACTGGGTGACACGCCAACATCAGCGGCCTCTGGGAGTTGCCGCTGGTCCAGCAGTCCAGAATGCCTCACCTGAGCCCTGGTTATAGACATGCTATACACTGCACGCTGCTTGCCATGCAAGCCAGATCAAGTGCAGGGCTTGAGCCCTGCTGCATGCAAAGTGACATCGGTACCCCACAGCACACAAAACTCTGTGGCAGTCAGTCAACGCAGCGCACGCCAGCCCTGCCGCTCTGCGCACCTGTGACATTGCTGGTATGTTGATGTTGGTGGGTGTGCGCTCCATGAGCACATGCACAATATCCTTGATGATGGACTTGGTGGTCAGCAGCACCACGATGCTGAAGATGAAGGTGCAGATGGGGTCCGCAAGGTACCAGCGGGGGTCGTCCTGGTTGTACCAAATCAGGGCACCTGCGATCGCCACCCCGATGCTCTGCAGGATGTCCCCAATGACGTGCAGCACTGCGCTGCGCAGGTTGATGCTGCCGGCCTCATGGCTGTGACCATGGCCATGCCCATGCTCATGGCTGTGTGCATGGCTTGTACCGGGCCGGCTGCTGGGCTTGCAGGCTGCTGCTGGGGCCGGCAGCTCGCAGCGCACCTCAATCTCGTGGCTGCCTGTGCGTGCAATGGTGCAGCGGCAGGTCACTTCATGGCCCTCCAGGCCACAGTTGGCGGCAGTGGCTGGCAGGTCAATCACAATGCAGGTCTGGCCTGCTGCATCAGGCTTTGCAGCCCCATCAGCTGCTGTCCACGGTGCTGCTGGTGCCGCGCCGCTGGCACCCTGCTGGTCCGCCAAGAGTGGCTTGCTGCTCTCGTCTGCTGCACTGCTGCTGCTACTGCTGTGGCTGTGGCCGCAGCACTTGCCAGCTGCTGGTGCTGTGCCGTTGCTGCTGCGGCTGTGGTTGCTGTGGTCGTGGTTGCTGTGGCTGTGGTCGCTGTGGTCATGACCGCTGTGGTCGTGCTTGCTGTGGTCATCATGGCTGTGGGTGTGCTTGTGAGCACTGTTGCAGCCACCATGGCTGCTGTGGTCATGGCCATGCTTGTGTTCATGGCCATGGTCATGCTTGTGGTCATGCTTCCCACTCTTACAGCCATGGTGGCTGTGTTCATGGTCATGGTCGTGTTCATGGCTGTGGCCATGCCCACTGCCATGGCTGTGGTCATGGCCGCTGCAGCCCCCTGGGCCATGGGAGTGTCCCAGGTGTGCATGCACACCCAGCGCCAGTGCCACCAGCACGTTGAAGCACACGCCAGCAACAGAGATGATGAACATCACTGTAACACGAAGCACAAAAACAACGTGCACACGTCAGCACACCGTAAAAGTGCACCGGACAAAATGGTTGAGTGGCAGTTGCAGCTGCAGCTGCAGGTTGCTGCTTTGCCAGATAGATCACCTCCCGCAAAGATACAGCATGCAAGCGACCCAGGGTTAAAAATATATGACGGGGTTCAATGTGCTAGGCATATAGCTCGGCCATACCGAGCCATTGGCGGTTCAACTGACAACTGCCATGCCAGTGTGCGTAGGCAACGATGCAGCAGGGGCATTGACGTCTTGGAGCACGCACCAAACGCATAAAATAGCTTCACGACCACTCAGAATCACCAGAAAAGGGTTTCGACACGCTCTCTTTATTTACATGTGCAAGTATTCATGGCACCCTCGCTTGACCAGGCTTGTCCATTAGCCCTGAAAGGCTTGTCTGTTGTGTGCGTTAACTTCTATGAATGCCTGCTTGAATGGAAACTGAGCTTTGCGTCCATTACATGATTTGGAAGAGCTGTTGGTATGGGGTGCAGTGAATGCAGCTGTGGCACAGGTTGAGGAACAGCACCCCATATGACACTGGAGTCTGACACTGTCAACCTCCCACGGACGGACAATGATTAGCACTCTCATGGACGCCGTTTCTCTGCTCGAAGGCTTGTCTGTAAGGTAGATTAGGCTATTTGAGGCGGTTTTGAGCCGTGCAAGGCCCTCATGGCTGAGATGACACCAGCATAGACTCAGGAATCTACCATCGTAGGATCCGGGACGACAAGTTGCAGTTAAAACACTGCCACGCCTTGCCCTTGCCTTGGTCACACATGCCAATGGTGGAAAAAGCTTCTCAGGCTAGCTGAAGGCCAGAATACACGGCGTCCACGGGATACGGCTACAGGTATACAACCAACCAGCCGCTGCTGCATGCTCCTCATCACCACACCGCAGGATGAGACAGACCACGGTACGGTCAAACACAGACTCCAACTCCACCCAACACCGGCTGATTGAAAGTATATCAACACCTGAGTCGTGCATGCACCCAGATCTGTGTTCCCAACACGCCCACGCAACTCACGTTTGCCGTCAACCCGCACGGGGTTGATGGTGCGCTGCACTGCCTCAAACACCAGCGCGCCTGTGACTGCCCAGATGGTCAGCACAGACACCAGAGCACCCAGGATCTCAGCGCGGTGGTAGCCAAAGGAGTAGTGCCAGCTGCTGGGCTGTGTGGCGGCCCAGGCGGCAAAGATGGACACCAGGAAGGCACTGACATCTGACAGCATGTGCGCTGCATCCGACATGATGGCGACACTGCACACAGGAGTGACAGCAGCGTGTGAGCGGAAGGGTATGGTTATAAGGGATGCCGATTGGGGACATGCGTAAGGGTAGAGACACCTCCTGCTGCCCACCATCCCCCCAACATGGTGTGGGTGTGGGCGTAGGTGGCATGTGCGGTGCGAGCTGAGGGGTGCACTCACAGAGTCAGCCAGATGCATGCAGGGGCAGTGAGGGTCTCCAATGACTATACAGCTGACGGTCCTGGCAACCTGCAGGATGGCGCTGTCAACAAAGCAGGCAGCAGGGGTTGCCTGGAACCCACCTTTTTGCAATGTATCCTCCCACAATCTCAACGATCATGAAGATGAAGCACAGCACACATGCAATCACCAACTTCCGCTGGACCTGCACGCAATACACGGTAGACAAAAGGTTTAATCACAAGAGGGGTGTGCAACACATTGGTGTAGCTTTGCAGGTCTGTGTGACCTGGTGGCAGTGGAGTGTGGCAGGTTGTTGCATGTGTGAATTGGTAGCAGTTGAACACCAGCACTCATGGCTGTTGGATGCATGCCTTGCTAAAACGCACCTTTTTGTAGGACTCGACTGTATCATCAGTTCCAACTGACAAGAAACACTTGTCCTGGAGCTTGCAATCTGCATGACAGCATATGGTCAGTGGGGCAATGCTGCCGCTGTTGCACACTGCCCTCCTGCCAGGCTGCCTGCCCGTACATGCAGACATCAGGGGTTTGGAAACCACGTACCTGATACAGCCGTGCGTATGACATCGCGGGAGCCTTCATAACCCCCTTCATCAGGCACTAGCAGTGGCTGGTTGAGTTCAGTTGATCCTTGTGCAGCCATAGTGAGACTGCAGCGTGGCGTGACCTCCCGCGATCAGCGTGAAACAGTGGTTACCCTATACTATCCTGATGCAGACGACACCATACGAGAGTCGTTCTAAGTACTAGCAGGAGTGGTGGAACAGACTGCAGCTGCACGACTGCATACACGTGGCCCTGGACAGCGGTCAAGGTGAGCGAAGAAATTACATCTGTCTCGCGGCCATGTCACGGGTACATGCAACGGTACCACTCAGCGGCTGTGGAGTCTGTTGCCTGCCGGCACATGACAAATTCAAACGCTGCTGCCAGCTGCCACAAAACAACAGCGACTGCAGTAAGCAATCTGAGCCGTTTTCCACTATGAGAAGGGCTTGTGAGCATGCATTGCACATCTCGCCACAACCCATGCCCAGTCCCATGGACCCCCCCCCCCTCAACTACTGCTGGGTTCGCAACTGGCTATCAGCAAACCTCTGCCGCAGTGCAGCAAGGGTAGCAGACGCTGCAAGCTGCTGCTGTCCCGAGGCTGTATCCGCCTCAGGCACTTCGTTTTCCTCCTCCCCACTCGCAGCACTGCTGACGCCAACGCTGCCAGCAGTGTCGGACAGCGGTACCGGTGTTTCACAGCGCACACTGCCATGGCTGACGTGGCTAGTGGCTGCTGCTGCAAAAGTCAGGCGCCGTGGCTTGGCAGAGCTCAGGCACTCGGCTGAGCCTGCTGACATTGGGGCCATGGGGTCCAGACCACCCACAGGCTGCACTGTGCTGGGGCTTACACCAGCAGCAGAGCTACCCAAGGCTGTATGGCCAACATCACCACTCCCTGCCACATGCTGTGGTGCCTGATGGTCCCAGTCAAGTGTGGGGGTGTCACCACCAGCCCCTGACGGCTGCAGGTCTGCTGCTGCTGAGCTGCCACCCTGCTGCTCTGCCCCATCAGTGCCAGCACTCCTGTGTGATTCATCACCAGGCGCGCCCCCAGCACTGTCGCTTGCGGTGTCCTCAAGCACAGGCCCAAGCGGTGCACCCCCAGTGCTGCGCCCAGCACCATCCAGCAGGTTGCCGTCACCTGCCGCTGCAGCAGCAGCAGCCTGGGCCCGGCCGGCGGCCAGGAAGGGCATAAAGCTGTCTGTCCCCAGGCTGAAGCGCGCAAAGCTGATGCGGCCCATGTCTGCCCCGCCCTGCGCCCCCCTGCCGCGCCCCGTGCTGAGCTGTGTGCTGAAGACGCCCCCATCATCCAGCTCCCCTGGCTCACTGTCCACCAGGTCCAGGTCCATCAGCTCACGACTCATCAGCAGCTCCGCAGCAGGCCGCTCAGCACTGCTGGCACTGCCCAGCGGGCTGCTGCAGTGGGGCGAGTCAGCGAGCTCAGGGGAGTGGCCAGCCTCAGGCAGCAGCACAGGGCTCAGGCAGGGCTCCTCCCCACTGCTACCTGCCGCAGCCAACCCAAAGCCTGCCCCAGCAGGAGCTGCTGCTGCACTGCTGTAGGCGGGCGGCTGCAGGCGCAGGGGGACTGGCAGCTGTTGTGGGTTGTGGGGTAGGGCATGCCCCTGCAGCTCTGCTGCCCTGTGCTGCTGCCTGCGCTGCTCCTTGACCACCTGCTGCTGCAGCATGGGTGTGGGGGGTATCAGCTGCAGGTGGCTGCCTGCAAACAAGCCATGGCCAGGCCCATCCGCTGCAGCAGACTGAGGTGCATGCCCAAAGAGCTGAGGCCCTGCTGCATCCATGTCGGCTGCCTGTGCAGCAGCAGCTGCAGTCGCCGCCGCATCTGCCTCTGCCTGCGCCATCTGCTGCTCAAACAGGGGTGACAGCTGCGCTTGCAGAGCCTCGGCTTGAGCAGCTGCAGAGGCACAGACATGCAGGACAGGAAGAACAGAGCACGTAAGCACAGCGTTAGTGCCGCAAGCTGGTGGAGCACCGTCACTGATGCAGTGTGCTGGCCCTGCTGCAGCTGCCTTTCTACCCTACACATGTTGCCACACAAGTCTCAGCCCGCACCTGCTGCCTGTGTGTGCTGGCCCAGGTGTGCCTTGAGGCCCAGCAGCCCGTCCCTGCAGGCCCTGTGCAAGCTGAGCTGTGCATACAGGTGTGTGGCATGGCTGGCTGCATCACTGGTGGCCACCAGTGGGCTCATGAAGGAGCAGCGGCCAATGCCGCCAGGCTTGATGGCCAGCCAGCCACGCTGCTGGCTGTCCTGCTGCTGCTCCAGGTTGGCTGTGAAGCCAGCCAGGGTCCTCACATAGCGGCACACTGAGCCTACGTCAAACAGCCACGCCTCAACTAGCGCAGCAATGTCCAGCGCTGGAAGGGGGCAAGCAGGGGCAAGACGCAACACAGCAGATGCAGCACGGCAGCATGAGTCAGGCACAGCAGCACAGCAAAACAGACTGCACATGGCCAATGGAATCTGAGCAAGCTTTGGCTTGTTCTGGGGCGTTCGCTGGCACGCACTCGCACAAGCAGACGGTGTGTTGCCCAGTCCTCTCATGCGTTGCCTAGGCCAGTGCCAGGTGACATGCCACTTACCAGCTCCTGGTGCAGTGGTTGTGCACTGGATCCCACCCGCCTGCCCGTATGCCCTCAGCTGCACGGCATCAATGGCGTAGGGGTGTGCTGCAGTGCCCACCAGGTGCTGCACCATGCCCCGCAGGCCCTCAAAGCCTTGCAGGTAGCCCTGCAGCTGCTGCCACAGCCCCTGCACCTCCACAAGCTGCTGCTGCAGGGGCCCAGGCACACTGCACAGGCCCGCCGGGTCGATGCTGCCATCGCCCAGGTCAAGCTGTGCTGGCAGGACGCTGGCAAGCCTGATGCTGCGGCCTTGAGCATCCTCTGCACCCTGCAGAAACACACAGGGGCCACATGTGCGTCACACACTGCTGTGACACACTTGATTGACTCACGAGGCCGGTGCTTTACTGACTGCATACCTCGTGATGATACAGCTGTTGTTGTGCCATTCATGTTTGATGGGTCAGAACAAGTACCTGCTTTTGTGACAAACACAAGCAGCTGTGCGGGTCTATCATCAGCTCACCTCCTGCGCATGCACATCCCTCAGCTGCGCTGTGAGCTCATAGTACAAGTCCTTCAGCTGGCTCGCCGTCTGCTCAGCCTGCTGCTGCATCTGCGCTCCTTCCTGGCACAGCTGCAGCAGCCGCTCCACCTGCAGCTGGTTGTGTGCCTCAGCAGCAGCTGTGAGGGGCTCAGCCAGGCTCTGCAGCAGCACAGGGTCCTGCACATACACCACACATCACTGCAGTCAGTCTATGCTGCGATGCAACTGCTGCACATGCCTTTGTATGCTATTGGACATCACAACACATGCGGAAATGGCTCCCACCCTCACCTCCAGGACAGGCTGCTCCAGCACATCATCAGCACACATACGGGCATGCTGCACCTCCAGGGCCCAATGTGCCACGTCACAGAGGAAGCTCACCACCCTGCACTGGTTGTCAGGCACAACTGTAATGCAAGAGCATGGCAAGGGTATTGCTGCTTATGTTCGAATACATGACATGCACCATATACCACTACGAGAGTCGTTGCCAGCACAAGGGAGGGTACTCCATGCCACAGTCAGCCGCACCATGCTTGTGGTCTGCTAGACAACTTACTTGGGCCCTGCAGGGTTGCGCTGGAAGGCTGCCAGTGAGTGCTCACGACCAGAATCCTTCAGCCAATCTTGTATTTTCTGCAAGCATGCAAACATGTTTGTAATTGTGAGCGCATGAAGTGCTCTTGAGCAGCAAAGGCACTGGGACAGGAAATGGAAGCTCCGCAAGCTGCTTCTGGTGACTCTGCTGATGCAGTCACGCACCTGGTAGAAGTCCTTGCTCTGCTTCCTGTCCTTTTCAACCAACGGCCATAGCCCTCGCATGTTCTGCAGTTGTGAAGAGTGGTTGTCAACCGGGTTCAGCACTGTTGGCTAGGCTGGCCTGCTGCATAGTGTTTGTGTGTCTGCTCCTACCTTTTTGGCCGCTGTTTTGCCCTTCACGACACAGTAAGCGTGGTATAACACCAGCTCAAAGGCTTTTGCATTTGGTTTGCGGAACATAGCTGGACTGAGGTCCACCAACTTGGCACCCTCAGCAAGCCTGACGTCCAGAAGACCCAAGCATGAACACAGTAGCTGCTCCTCATCCTGATGGCGTGCTGCTGCTGCTGCTGGACCCATAATCAGACTTGAAATATTCACCAGTACTGCATGATCGTTGCCCAGCCCGTGCTGGGCGGAGTATGAAGCTAATGCTGCATTGCAGACAGTGCTGTCTGTTGTTGTGACTGGTGAGTTTGACGAACGGCAGTTTTCAGAGCTCCCAATACGACATATGCAACGTGCAGGACAGCACTTCAGTCGGGATACGCCCCAACAGCCGGGTCGAAATTTGAAAGGGCGACAGTTGTGTGCTGATCGTCCATCGTGTACCTCGCATGCTTTTGAGCTCGCCATGGGTAAGAGCAGGGCAATCAAAACATCAACCATGACTGAAACAACGTCCGCAAGGATTGTGCTCGCTGCTGCTGAGGCAGGACCGCGGTGATCAGTGCTGCTGTACACAGCATGATGATCAGAGCTTTGCACGCAACATGCCGTGTGAACGTATACTAAGAAACATTTACATCGCACACAGAAAGCTTCACTTGGGCTGCATGAGTGCTTTCAGGGCATCCGACAGGAACTTGACAGCACCAGACACATCATCATGGTTGAGACTAGACACAGCAAACTTGGCGTACTTCTGGGCCTCTGACATTGCAGCAGCAGATGGCCTGCAGGAACCTGCTGCTGCAGCATGTACAGCTTCTTGCAGTGCTGCTGCTGCACTTGCCGACCAGCCAGCACCAGGCACAACAGGAGCTGCGGGTGGTGCAGCAGCAGCAGGTGGTGCTGGCTGCCTAGCAGCGCCCCCCCCACTGCCACCATACTGGATATGGTACGCACTGCCACCACCACCACCACCACCACCACTGCTGCCGCAAGGGCTGCTGCCTGCATGGGGCCCTGGTGCTGGAGCTGGTGGCCGTGGCTGCTGGGGCTGCTGCTGCTGATGATGGTGGCTGCCTGCATGTGGGGCTGCATCAACCAGTGCGGTTGCCGCAGGCAGATTGGCACCTGGGCCCAGCCCATGCATCCCAGGGTAAGGACCTGTACAACATGCGCACATAAGCACATGCTTGAGACAAGCCACCCATGATGCACGGGTGTATGGTGTGCACACCACATGCTGGCATGATAAGACCAGCCTCGTCAACTCGACTGATGCCACTTGCTGCCACTCGCCTACAGATACTGGCAGCTGCTCAGTCCTTACTTGGGGTTGCATTGAGGCTTGTATCTTACCTGCAGTACTGGCACCACCCCCTGAGCTGGCTGCAGGTGCCTCCGGGGGTGTGGCGGGTGCATCCAACCTCAGCTGACCCCCTGCTGCTGCTACATTGCCACCACGGTCCAGCTGTAACAGATAACGGCAGGGCCTGGAAAACACAAGCACAGCGCAGCAGAGCACAGCAAAACGAGCCACTGGGGTTGGGGAGCACCAGGGGCACCAAGAGCAGAATTGTTTGCTTGCAAGGAGATGCAACCACGTGCGCTGCAACCGCCCCCGGTGCTTGGGACGCAACAGCTGGTGGTATGGTGGCATGTGTGGGTGCGGTCGGCCCTCTACACGCACATGTCAGCTCCTGGCTGCATGCGCGTCACCCCAGATTGTTGTATGTGTGCAGCACATGTGTGCCTGTGTCTCACCAGGCGTCTGTCTGCATCGCGATGATGCTGGCAGTCTGTGGGTGCTCGCCGACAGCAGAGATGAAAACCACCTGAGCACCAGGGCCCAGCGCAGGAGCCAGTGCACTGTCAGGCACCTCCTGGATCTCATGGGGCAGCGCAACCTGCAACACAACACAAGGACGGTAAAGGCCCCGCTGCTTCCGAGACATCACTTTGTGGCCATGGTGTGCCAGTCAACGAGCCTTTCTGGGGCCCAGCTGAGACTCTTTAGTGCTGGTCCCATGCATGTGCAGCCACTCTAAGAATCTGTGCAATCATGCATGGACCACACACAGGATATGTGTTCCATTCCGGTGTCAACGCCCACTGCGCTTCTCAAGCGGTACAAGAGGTAGAGTAGGTCCCTGGCGTACGCCATCTACTGAAAACAACGACCAATATACGGCCACTCGACGCCTCATGCATAGTGCGTATGCCACGGTCGCCTCACCTTGTACAGGGCCTGTCCCCCTGCCCCCCCATCAGCGCTGATCATCTGGCCCACAGTGCCCCTGACGGGCGCCTCCCCGTCACCACCTGGGGCCACCCACACTGCCGACCCAGGCCTGAAGCGTGGCCCAGCAGCAGCGGCAGCCTCGACCAGGCCCACTGAGCCAGCTGGTGGGACAGTGCTGGGGGGCCGGGGCAGGTTGAGGAACTCCTCTGTGGAGGACACAGCACTGCTGCCTCCATCACCTGCAGTACGCATCAATTGTGCACACATGCTTCCTGCATCAGCACTCCCCTGCATCAACTTGGCTTTCCTCTTGTATTGTTGCGATACTGTGCTTGCTGGCAGGCGATGCAGACCCACGTGCCAACACATGCACTTACGCCATGCCAGCACAACAGGCATATGCAGTTGATGGGCAGGATGCAGGGCACAGTCAGCCCTCTGTGTCCACTCAGTGTGCTGACGAGGGAAGCTGTTTGTAGCACCAGGGAAGTCGATGGGGGGCCGGGTGTCAGGACACCCCACAACATCATTGACATACCCCCATGCTTCACCCCAGCTACAGCAGCTGCTGTTGGCTTTACAGCCGTGGAGACATAGGCGCCACAGCTTGCACCACAGCTCGCGCCACACTCCAGCAGCCCTCACCTGCTGTCACCGGCGGTGCTGCTGGTGGCTGCTGCGTCTGGGCGGGTGGCACGTCGTACCCGCCACCCGCTTCAAATGCAGGCCCTGCAAACATGTCACCCCCAGCGCCACCGCCAGAGCTGCCATAGGCGCCATCTGCTGCTGCGCCTGCCACTGCTGCTGCCACGTCAGCGGGTTCAGGGGGAGGTGCTGGTGGCCTGCCCTCCCGGATGGCCTTGCGCAGCTCAGCCGCCCTCCACAGTGCATAGCGCGCCTTCTCAACTGCCTCTGGCTCCACTAGCTCCAACTCCTCACCCTTGTCCAGGAACTGCTCCAGCACCTGCACGCATGCACACAAACACACACAGCACACAGGCAACAACAGCAGCATTGCTGAGGGAGCTGCCAGGACATGCTTTCACGACATGCACACAGTGTTCGTTGCAGCAGACTTGCAACCCACATGTCTGAGACCACCTTGCACACATGATAGCCTAGTTGAGCCAGTGTGCGTACCTGCAGGAAGATGGCAGCTGCATAGAAGCACTTGGCCGTGTTGATGTCTGCGCGCTTGGCCCTGTCCAGCTTGTCAGCCCTGTTGAAGACGGTGAGTGCAAAGTTCTTGCAGTACTCCCTGTCTGCTGACTCGTTGGGCTGGACCTTGGGCTTGTCCTTCTCACACTGGTCAAACAAAGCCTTGATGAGACCACGGATGGGCTCAGCTGGGTGAGGCAGCTCCAAGGCCTGAGGGCAGCAGAGGGGGGGGGAGTGGGTGAGGACAGCGCCAACATGGGCACGTCTTCCAAGCATTGAAGGGCCCCCCTGGCCTTGTGTGCAGATCCCTATGGCACGCATCAGAAGCTGAATCCACACACCCTTTGTAGCTGCACACAGTCGAGACAGAGGACAGTGGTGGATGTGTCACGTGCTCTTGCCCATGGCATATCCATGCAGCAGCCACAGCACCTTCACCCACTCACCCTTTTAAGAGCGTACAGTCTGCAGTAGTATGCTACTCGTGGCTCCATAGCTTCAATCTCCGTTGCCCTCTGTTGCGGGGGTAACAAGAAGCTCAGGGGCAAGCAATGGACAGTGGACAGAACAAGTGACACAATGCAGGTTGGCTTACCTGCAGAATGGGCAGGAGAACCTTCTTCTGCTCCTCTATATCTGATGCCATCTTCTTTTGTCTGTATCCGACGGTGACACTTCAGTCTTGTGCGCAGCACGCTTCAAGCGGCAAGCTTGCGTGGACTGATCACAGAGCACGACTTCGAAGACCCAGCAGGCAAATCTTTGCGGACACAGCAAAATTTTCACAGCCGACTGAACAAACTTGCGAGGGCTTCGCGGCTGGCCCTGGTGCCCGCAAGGAGTGATAGACAGATCAGTGTGACTATTCAAAGCTGACATGGCTGCAAGAGCACTTGCCCTGCTGGTGCTGGTGCCTGCACGCACGAGTACTTTGCAGGGAAAGCATTCTTTCGAGCAGCTGTCAGTCTCACAATCAAACTTCACCCGTCAGGTTCATTGGGGAAGCAACAGTTGATCAGCAGATATGCCGGCCATTGCTGCGGACAAGAAGCGCCAGGACAAAGAGCAGCAGAAGTCAAAACAAAATCAGGTAGATAAGACACCATTGTTGGATCTGTGGCGTGATCGTTGCCTCCCCATGAGTCACCTGCAACAATGTGCTGCTTGCAGTTGACCGAGGCGTTGCAGGCAGTGCAGAAAGATGTCAAATCCGCAAAACAGGTATGGGTGTCGTAGCGGGAAGGTGGTGGATGTTTTGTAGACGATCACTTTTGACCCTTGCATCAGGACAGTGATATGTGTGCTGCAGGAGGAAGACATTCTGAAGCAGTTCCCAGTGTTTGCCAGCTACAGCAAAGGAGACTTTACAGGCAGTGTCACCTTCAAGCATGCCAGCCAGCTGTCAGAGGAGCAGAAGGCCAACATGTGGGAGATATTCGAGGCCAACATGAAAGATGTCTACACCCAAGACAACCAGAAATGGAGCCCCAAGGAGAAGCGCAGGGAGATGTTTGATGTAAGCCCCCCCCCTTCTGCGCCCAGACCCTAGGTCCTGGAGGTGTGGCAAATGCTGTGCTCATGCAGTCACAGTCTGATCTTATGCCATGCGAATGCAGTGGAATGGCGACATTCTGCGAACCGTAAGGCATGCAGAAGATGCTAGAACACGCAGCGACAATCCACACTCTGTTCAAGTTGCCAAGTTGAGGGGATGCCAACCCCCCTCGTGGTCCAATGAGCTGTATGCGCGTGGTTGTCATCTGGCTGCAGGATGATGCACGCTACTTCCTGGTGTCAGACCCTCAGGGCCAGTTGGTGGCATTTACACACTTCAGGTGTGCTGCTGCAACATCCGTGTTCCCACCTGCCAATCCCGCCAGTTCACTGGTGTAGTGGGAACTTGAATGCTTACAACTCAGGCTACTGCTCAGCTGCGCACTCTATACTGTGTGTATCGGGTTGTCACATTGGAGCCAGCACACCCTGCCAAGCCTGCCGCAGCAGGACCAAAAGCACACCTCAGGCATGGGCCTGCCCAGCGGTTACTTTAGTTGCTCAGCTGTATGTGTGTTGCTGCCTGCTGCAGGTTTGAGGTGGAGGAGAATGAGCTGGTGGAGCATGAGATGGAGATGCTCAAGCTGTCACGCTACGACCCGGTGGTGTACTGCTACGAGCTGCAGCTGCACCCCTGTGTGCACCGCAAAGGCCTGGGCAAGCGCCTCATGCAGATGCTGGAGCTGGTGGTGAGGACGCATGCTTGCACAGGGCGACAAGGGGCAATGTCTGTGGGCTGTGTGGTGGCCACCATGATGGCCTGTTCATAAGCAGCCTTCATTACCATACCCTGCATCTTGCAAACACCAACTACTTTGCTGTCTCAGCACTGCAGCTGCAGCCTCTGTGGGAGAACTTGCTGTGTTCACACCTAGCCTAGTGCCAGCCTAGTGCCAGCCACACCTGAGTTGTATGTGCATGCCTCCTGTGTTGACCTTCTGCTGCAGGCCCTCAAGTATGGCATGCACATGGTGATGCTGACAGTGCAGAAGAGCAACGCAACAGCCTGGGCCTTCTACACCAAACTTGGCTACAAGCAGCACCCCAGCTGTCCAGAGCGCAACGGGTTTGAGGACTTTGATGACATTGACCCTGGGCACCGTATCCTGTTCAAGGACCTGCGCCGCAGCTGATGAGCAGCCATGTACACTGCCCCGGCAGCTGATGTGTGTTGTGCATGTGGCGGTTCTTGAAATTTGAAAGTGTTGACTGGTAAAGCCTCAGGAAGCACATGCCACTGCAACGGTTTGCGGCCTGTCAACAAAGCCATCTCCGTCCGTGTGAATGAAGGTTACAGAGACAAACTTGCAATGCTTCACAGGCTGCGGCCCCCAAGCACAGAGCAAGCGAGAAGTGCCAACTTCAGGTTGGGTTGACAGTCAGCACACACACCCATACATGGGCACAGACAAGCACCTGCCATCACAAGAGGCAGCAAGCAGGTTGCTGTATGAGCTCATGCCTGCAGGCCAAACCTGTCCAAACTGGATGATGATGGTGTGACAGGACACATTAACCGATCCTCCCAGCGTCGCAAAGATGCTGAAATCAAGGTCAGGATTTCTGGGCCCGTCGTTGCATTGCCAATTGCTGCACCAGGCCTTGCAGCTTTGCCTGCTGCTGCTGGTCAAGGCTGCCATATGCTGCTGGGCCCTCTATACTCTTGTGGCTGCTGGTGCCAGCAGCAGCTGCCACTCCAGGGGCTTGTCTTTGCCAAACTGCAGGGCGCAGCTGCTGCGGCTGCGTTTGACGCCACTGGCAGCAATACACAGAGGTGCAACAGCAGCAGTAGTGGTAGGCCTGTCAGCCCAAAGACCTTTGAGTTTTTTGCTGGCAGCAGCGACAACATGGCACAAGTGCGGCATAGCAGGCAGGACCGCTGGGGCCTTTCTCAAGTGTAGCGGGTGCTGTCATGATGATGGCAGGCAAGCTGTGACTGTGTCGCCTGCCAAGCTGCCGCAGCCAGTGACATGCTTGTGCAGTCGCTCACACAGTGACGCAGCACTGCACACAAGCAGGCCTTCGACCTCCCCGGGAGGCTCCCTTTCAAGTAGAGCCATATTGTCAGGCAGTCCCTGCATATGCATACGTGCTGCACCCTGATGGATGACGCCGGGCCCTTCTGGATGCGTGCGTGGCACATGTGACTCCTAACATTCCGCCTCCAAACATGTCCACCCACCCACTGACCTGCAGGAATGAGCGTGCCTGGTATGCTGCCATGTCAGCCTCCACTGCACTCTCATAGCCCGCCTGCTGACTGCAGGGCATGACGTCACCCACAAACGCGTTGCTGAAGAACTTGCCCTCTGCCGCAGACACCTCCCCCTGTGGCTGCTTCCAGATGGCTGTGCCACAGCCATGGATGTGCCCGTGGCTCCAGTCACCTCGATACAGCCTGCAGCAAGGGCACATGCGCCAGGCAGGCACGAGTGCACAGGCACGAGTGCTCACACGTTGCTTGGACTGGGCAGGGGAGCACCCCACCAGGTGTGTTGTGATGGAGCTATAATATGCCACCAGCTGGTCTGGCTGTGGTTGGTTCAGGTAAAGCAACGGCAGACCTGTCGTGACAACTGCACTGCTGAGAGTCTCCAAGTGCTAGGAGTCACTGCGTGCTGAGAGTGCCGAGGGAGTTGTCTGCGCATGCTCTGTGTGTGGGGCACCAGTCAGTAGGCAGGCAGGTATGGAGGAATTAAATGAGCCAATATTCATGAGTACTCTGTCTCAGGTGATACTCACTTGCCAGTGCTCCAGACATACACGCCAGCACCATGCATCACGCCATTCTCAAACTGGCCTTCATACCTACAACAGGACAGATATTTCAAGCTGTTGAGCAGTGACGACTGCCCACAAAACTGCAGTGTACAGAGAAGCACGGACTTCAATACGTGAGCAGCACGGGTTGGGGACTGTACTACTTGTGCTGAGATGCGGCAACAATGGCAGGGGGGGGGGGCTGGGGACGTTCAGTACCTGTCTTTGTTTGGGAAGGTCAGCACGCCATGTGAGTGCATAGACCCATTTTTCGTGAGTCCTTCATACCTGCAGGCAGCAAAGGCGTGTGCACAGTTCAATCATGACCGCACAGCAGCCCTGTCAGGCTGGCACTGTCAGCAGCTGGCACGCACCGTGTTCCATCATCCCACTTGAGAGCCTGCCAAGTGAGCCCCTGTTCCATGATGCTTGTCATCATTCTGAAGGTAAACAGTGGTTTTGTCAGGCTTTTGAGGCATATGAAGGGGACAGGAATACCTGCAGACGGGACTGTCATTCTCAACTACCAGGGCCCCAGATGGATATCCTCACGCAGGCTTAAGCTTTGGACGAGCTTCATTACTGAGCTAGGCTCGGCTGCTTCTGCTTCTATCCTGTCAACGTCTGTTCTCCGTCTCCACCCCTCCTGAATGCCACGCCACAACCTGCATCTTTTCACGGTCAATAGTGCATAGTTGTTGCTTTATTCGGCGCGTTGGGCGTTGGTTGCGTCAGAAGGGCCCCAGCACCAGCACAAGCTAGCCCGGTCAGTCATGGGCAAGAAGCGGAAGCTTGAGGTTGATATTGAAGCAGAACGCACACTATACTCTAGCTTCGTCACGGCAGCAAACGCTGTGAGCCAGCTGTATACCCAGGGTGTTCAACAGCAGAGGAAGGCTGCTTCAGCTGCTAGCAAGGCCACACTGGTAAGCATGTGAAGCAGAACACAGGATGCCTGCAGTTTTTTGGTGTTGCTTCGATGAATTGACAACCGCATGGGGTCGTCTGCAGGAGAGGGTGGTCACCTTTGTGGTGCGTCAGGAGGAGGGCAGCGAGACCATCAGCAAGGCGGCTCTCCTGCAGTTTTTGCAGCATGAATACGAGGTAGGGCTCATAGTAAAGCGTCATGTGGCACAGTGTTGCTGACAGCATGCATTCCTGCAGCCATCCCTGCATCCCCAGCACTCCTTCACCATGTCTCAATGCATCACTGTCCCTGCATTGTGTCTGTTACGCAGAACGCCGACAGCAGTGATGCCCCCACACCACAACCTCAGATGCAGTTCATGCCATTTCAACAAGCAGGTAGGTGTCGTGACCAACTGAACACAAGTATGTGCCTTGCCAGGTCTGGGCATGTTGGAGGGCCGGTCCTGGTGGTTTGCAGCAGTGAAGCTCTTGTGCTTTGGAACCATGTGTAGGTGCATGTGCATGTGGTCATGACTGCAGTTGCGCAGCCCTGGTGGCACGACAGCAGGGCACTTGATGGATAACCTACTGCAGGTGGTTCTGTTAAACCAACACCTAATGCTTGCAGTTGCTGCGACTCCCTGTGTGCTCCTGAGAACCCACGGTGCCTCTGAGCTCTCTGCCTGTTTGTGTTGCCCTCTGCAGCTGCTGCAGTATCTGAGGACACCGCTGACACACACCCACATTTGAACAAGGCACACCGGCAGCATTCTGGCAGCAACATGATGACCAGCCCTGCAGGCAGGACTGCGTCATCTGGCCGGCTGGCTTTACTAGAGGAGCAGCAGCACCAGCAGCACCAGCAGCAGCACATGCATCAGCAGCAACAACTGCAGCATCAACTCCAGCAGCAGCAACAGCAGCAGCACATGCCGCACTCAGCACCAGATGCTACGCAGCAGCTGGGGGGTATGATGCACATGGCAGCAGGAGGCATGTTCGCAGGGCCCATGCAGCAGCAGGCCATGGGGCACAACATGTTTGCAGCACCAGCAGCTGCTGGCGGCATGCAGTAGGCTAGGAGAGCTGTGGGTCTCTTTGAGGTATTGCAGCGTGTTGTACTTGAATGGTTCTGTGACTACTGGGGCTCTGGCCTGCCACTGCAGGGTCTTGAGCTCGGGTGCTGTTTATACATGTATCACAGCTTCTGTGCCGTGTACTGGGGCAGGGCGTGGCAGTGTGTTGCAATGCAGCACGGCTGGTGGCTGATGGCAATGCAGTGCACATGTATCCTACTGCAGCAGTGCAGCACTGTGGCGCCATGCGGGCATCAGCCTGTCGTCGGGTGTTTTTGATGAACAGGAGCCCTAGGAGTCCAGTAGCAGGGCAGCTGCTCAGCTGCCAATTGTACCATATCGATAGGGATTTCCGAGATGTTTTCCGGGTCTCTGTTCTGCTCCTGGCTCCAGGTAGTGGGCATGTGATTGCTCTCATCTATGGTTTGACAGTAGATTGGTTGTCTCAGTCAGTAGTTGTTGGCAGCTTCTTCTGTTGGCAGCTTCTTCTGCAGGACAGCAGTTTTTGTGGAAGCGGACATCTGTAACAGTGTAATGTAGTCCTTTGCTGGCGCTGGTGGTGGTTCTGTGCAGAAGTCCAGCAATGGGTTGGGGGCTCCCGAGGATATATCATATCATTCTTTGCATTGTTCTCTGCACAAGCGTGACAGCGACAGCCATTACAGCAACCTGCCGGTCACCTTTCAATGCACCTGCCTGACTCAGTGACACTGAGCAAACGGCGCTGC